>JAJMCI010000053.1:0-68792 GCA_030565705.1 Metschnikowia baotianmanensis
GATGGACGTCCTGTAGACTGGCCGATCGAGCAAGCGGTGGACTACATCCAGCCGGTGTTCCAGGCACTTGGCAATTTCAGTACGTTTAAAATCAGCAGTCAGATCCATTACTACTCCAAGTTGCAGAGCGAAGCCGCGCTTAACGAAAATGGCAGTGCGAGAGTTCTCTCACTGAGCGATTTGGCCACATTCATTAATCACGGAGATTGGAACTTGAACACCCACGACATCGCGCCATCGCTCAATTTTCTTGTCTTCTTCCCGGAAAGCACATACGAGAAGGTACCCTTGCTTGTGGAAAACTCGAGAACAAACTCGTTTTTAATTCCTCAATGGGGCGGTGTGCACATCTACAACCCCAATAACACAGTTGAGGCTGGCCAGAGATTCCAGATCCCCAGCTCCGATTTGGAAACGATCTTCGATATTTTCGCCTCCCAGCTTTTCGAATTATTGGGTGTTCCCAGCAAGCCTCTGAGTCCGTTCCTTAGAGTGGCTGCTTTTCACAGAATCGCCACATTGAAGAACTTGAAGAGGGCATTAGGCAACTTGTCCGCTTTGCTAAAGATTTCCAACTCATTGCAGGGAATTTCTATCCCCGAATCGACAAAAGAATACGTTGTAGCTGCTCTCGAAAACTACGACAGGGCCATAGAAAATTTGCACAAAAATGACTTCGCTGCTGCGGTGGCGTTTGCTGGAAGGAGCGTTGAGAAATCAGACAAGGCCTTCTTTGAAAAGGAGATGGTCCAGCAAGCATACTTCCCCAGTGAGCATAAACTTGCAGTGTTCCTGCCGTTACTAGGCCCAATCTGTTCCATTGTCTTCTTTGGCCTACTCAAGTACTTGAAGAGCAGAAAGACAGAGAACAACGCAGTAGTCAAAAAGAAGGAAGTTTAAATAATATCCATGCACGCCTAAAATTGGGTTCTATAATGTAGCACTAAATGTTTACTCGAACTTGAAATCATCACTCTTTTTAATCGAGCCTGCTTTTTCCAAGGACGTAATGTACTCCTTCCACAACCCATCAGAATTCTTCAAACAGTCAACATCTCCAATTAGAATCAAACCGTACTTCGCTCTTGTCAACGCGACGTTCATTCTTCTAGCATCGCTCAAAAATCCGATCTTATTTTGTTTGTTAGACCTAACACATGACATGACGAGGAAATCTTTCTCTCTGCCCTGGAACGCATCGATAGACGCAATCATAATATCCGAAACTGTGTGGATTGTGACGGGCTTAGACTCATTGAAGAAATCATCCCGGTCGACTTCCACATGCACTTCATCTTTCTCTGGATTGATAAGGTCATTCTTGACTAAGGTTGAGGAGATCAAATCACGCTGGCCTCTGTAAGGCGTGATCACACCAATCTCAGATTTCGTGATGTTTTTCTCGTAGATGAGATGTGTCAACACTTTCTGTATAAAGCCCACCTCTCCATGATTGGCATATGTAAGGCCACTATCCTCACGGAATCTGGAAAACACCGTTCCCTCCGGACACTTCCCGCGTGTATCCCAAAACACTACCGGGTTAGAAGGAATTCCTTCCATTTGCCGATCCTCAGGGGTCAAGCCATCTTTAAGAAGACCACCGTAAAACTTCTTTCTAGAAAATGCACTGATCGCAGGGTGCATTCTGTACTGCGTGTCAAGCATATGAGGAGTTTTGTAAGTGCCATTCGAAAGGACTCTTTCGAACAAAGATAACGATAAGTTGGGCACCTGCGAGAAACTACTCAATTGTTTTTGGTCACCCACAAATACAAACTTCTCAACGCCGTTCATCGAGAGAGGAATCAACGTCGTGGGCTCTGACGACTGGGTCGCTTCATCCATAATTACAACGGGCATTTTTGCGATGGGCTTGAGCTGGTTTCCTCCAGCAACCACAGTGGTGGTGAAGATCACTCGGCTCAGGGCAATGATCTTGTCCGAGTAGCTGATCTGAGCAGTCAACAACTTCTTGTACTGGCTCTGGCTGAGCTTTGAGTTGGGTCTTCTCATCTCTCGTATGGACTCCTGGAAGTTGGCAGGCATTCCGTCGTATACTTTATGATGCAAGCAAATGGAAGATAACGGATGTTCTCTGTTGTACTCGGGCTCCTTTTCCAAAGACACAATTCTTAAAATGGAGTTGCCGTGCTTTGGCAATAGCTTCTCGGCGATGTTATCAATGGCAATGTTAGATGCGGCAACCACAAGAATTGGGTAAGTGTTGAGGTTCTCGAGAAGCTGCAAAATCACCTCGTAGATGGTCGACGTCTTACCTGTACCTGGAGGACCCTGGAGAACCGTGATTGAGTTGTTCATCACAGACTGCACGGCAACTTTTTGAGACTCGTTGAAGGTGTCACGTGAGAACTTGAGGTAGTTCTTAAAGAAAATCTGTTTGATGGGGGTCTTTCCTAAAAGCATCTCGATGAATCTGGGGTTCAGAATCCGCGACATTGCCGTGAAGACTCTGCTCACAGGAACGGAGACAGGCAACACTTTGAGAAGCCTGACATCGGTCGTGGTGGGTAATGGCATCTTGTTCCATTTATAGAGTTCCACGATAATTTCAAGGAGCTTTGGCGAGTTGTCATGCAGAGGGCCCCTTCCCCGCTTTGGCTTCCCGCCTCTAGGCTTTGAGCTCTTTGTGTCCACAAGCACTATATTGCCGTACCAGGGGATGTCGTCACCTAACATAAGAATAAGCGACTGGCCTGCCATAAACGGATTTTTCTTCAAGTTCTGCATCTTCTTCGAAAGGTAGCGGTCCAAGAATTCCTGGGTCAACAAAACATTGAGCTTGAACTGCTTATGTTTCTTGTCTTGGTCGGCATACCACTCTAGCTCAAAGTCCTCTGGAGTCAAAATCACCTTCTGACTGGTGTGAATACTCATCTTTTCCTCGAGAAACAAATTATAGCACATTTCGTTGAAGTACTCGTCAATAGAGTCATACGTGAGTTTTGGTTTAGGTGAGGGCTCATACTTGAAAATACCAGGTGGTAATTTGATGACCTCGCTTCCCAGATTCTTCTTTTCAGCCGTTTCCGATTTCTTTGGTCCGGGGCCTTTGCCATTTACAGTTTTCGTCTCAGCACGGGGCTCAGATTTCGAGGCAGGCTCTTCGAGAGAAGCTTTTTCTGACTTGGCTTTCTTGTCTTTTTGAGTCTCCTCCTTCTTTTGAGTTTTCTCAGCTTTCAGAGTATTGACCTTCTTTTGAGACTTATACTCCTTTTCGGTTTTTTCTGTCTTTTGGGTAATATCCTTCTTCTGAGACTTCTCATTCTTCAGATTCTTTTCCTTCGTTGAGGGGTCTTTCTTGACCCGCTCGTTTGGACCATCGTTCTTCTTTCTCTCGTCTTTCAAATCGGAGCTCGTACTCGAGATAGCTCCCGAAACGTTTTTAGGAGAGGACTTCTCCTGTTTCTTCGTCAGCTTTTGAGCTGGTTCAATCCTCTTTTGGACAGAATTAGCCCCATTTGATGCCATAGCAACAGGTGCTGAGTTCCGCGATCTGGAATCAGCAGGCGCAGTAGACTTTGAGGCAAGTTTGTTGCTTTTAGAATTGGTCTGACCATTTTCCAGTCTTTTTTGATCCTTCTTAGGAGCTTGGTAGCCATTTCTTGACAGTGCGTCCTTCACGCCAGGCTTCAGGTTCACAGAAGAAGGAGCTTGAGAAATCTTTCCGCCTCGCAGGTCTTTTCCAAATTTCAGAGCTGGTGAAGGCGTGACACTTCTGGAAATGCTAGGACTGGCATTAGAGGAGCCAACGGCCTTCACGGTTTTCACCGACTTGAGAGCCATCCGCGTGGCCTTCTCATTTTCATAGTGTGCTTTTCTTCTTTCGGCATCCGGGTCAAATTTTGCAGGTTTCAGTGCACGGCCACCTTTGCGGTCAAGCTTTCTTCCGCCTTTATTCTTGGATCCGGCCTTGGCAATGTACTCCTTGATTCCGAGCAAGGCAAACAAGAATTCACCCGAGTCTTCGCTTATAAATTTATTCACGGGTAGCTTTTCCTTCGCAATGCACCCTGAGCACATTACAACCTGCGAACCGCCGATATTGCCCACAGCCAACTTGCGGTCAGTTCCACACAGTTTGCATTGGATATCTCTGAATTTGTAGTATTGCGGCAATTTCGAGATAAGCGAGCCATTCGATAGCGTGTACTCGGCAGTTGCCGGACTTTCGGATTTCAGAGAACACATGCCGCAGAGCAATGACAAGTCCGAAAGACCGTATCTAAGCATCTGGAGAACATGGATGTTCGTGTCTCCACAGTCCTCGCACTCTACAGATTCCTGTAAGGCATCATAAACGACCGTTTTGTGGCGCGTCAGCGACAAGTGCTTGCCAATATCAGGTGACGACAAGGAACACGTCTGGCAGGTAAAAGTAGACATCTGAGTGGAGTGAAAGTTAAACCTGAGCAATGCTCTGGACTAATAGAGATGCGCGCACGTGACGTGGTAAGTTGGAGGATCGGAGTTTTTTTGCGGTCTTCCAGCCTGCTTTATCAGTATTTTGCAATTACAAATATGCGCCTATCTTTTTGAGAGATCAGGGGATGCAGACATTATTTGAACGAAAGAATATGTAGCTGAAGTCACACGAATCTTTGGGAATGAAGTGGCTAGCTTGATCAATCGGCTTGTTGCACGATACTGAGATTTGCAAACACCTGCACTAGCACGCACGCTCTTGACACTGGCACCTAAAAATTCGAGACTCCTCAATTATGATTAGACAAAAGTCGGTCGAAAGTGCTTCCCATTTCTAAAAGAAGCTTTCCTATTTTTACTTTTTTCTACATGGATTTGAAGGAGGAGCCTTCCCGCACCCAGTGCGTTCCATGCCCCGACAATGTCGAGAGTACATTTCGGGCTCAAACCTATCCAATGGTGCCAAGAACAAAACACTGGAATTCGAAACCAATCTATTAAAAGAAAAATTAATTTGAAGTAGAAAGAAAAAACCTTTTCCTCTTTGTATGCCAGACTCATATTATTTAAATGAGTCGGAAATTGGGCACCAAGAGATGCGCGTTGAATAAACTCCTTGAGTTGCCATCTGATACCTAAAGATAAAGGGGACGCGTCTAGAAACATAAATCGAATGCAGCCACCGATAAAGGTTCAATGTCTATAAAAAGGCGGGGAAGTCTGCAGACTCAACTCCCACTAAAAAGAAAGACGTGGTTGACCCTGCATGTCTTGCCCATCGATGAGAATACGTCAAGTTTACAGCCTCTGGCCATCGCATCTTTCTTACTATTTTTTGTGGTTTACATGAACCGGCACTGGGGAGTGGTGGCTTAGCTGGCTGAGGCAACTCAATTGAATCGCCCCTGCGTACCATCCACAGGACAAGGCTGGCCCGTGCGCAACTCGTGGAAGACCCACCAGCAGAGTTTTCATGGAGAGCTTGCGAACATAGCCTCGGTTCCCCAATTCCTAAGAGATGTTAGAGGGTCAATAGAAGAAAGAGAAAAGAGGAGAATACAATAAGATGAACAGGATAACGGGGGCGGCAAACGAGACAGCGTTTGCTCACGTGACGGACATGGCTCAATCGTGCGTTCACATGGCTGAATCGTGCACTGACACGTCTGTCGCCAGACACCCGTCCCGTCTCTTTTCGGAAGGGTATGGAGGCGCCGCGTGTGCTAGAAGCAGGTCTCACAGACAATGTGCAGTCTCGTCTCAACTCACCCACCCACAGCCAGCCAGCCAGTGCATTGTGAAGCCATTGCGAGGCAATTGACAGGTTGAAGGAACTCTTCCGATTTCTTCTCTCGTCAAAATCATTCGTAATTATTACAATGCCGCACATTTTACTCTGACGATCCGTATGCTCGGGTGTTTCTTCGTATTGAGGTGTTGGCCTGAGGATGCTCTGACAGGACAACGCGTTTTTTTTTCCTCTGCTTCCCACTGCGCTATGCGCGTTACACCCACGCAAGACTGGACCTGCCAGCCAGACGCGGTGTGCGGAGCAAATCTGCACTAGGCCCATGTGGCCTGCTGAAATTTCCTAGAACCACTGGCCAAAAAAAGAACGGAACGGGATCCCCAACGGACCGATTTTTCATAGAAAGCGTGCGAATTCTCCACCTCGTGTCAAGCAGAAACTATTACACCTGCGTGACCCGTACCCTGTGCAACTCACCGAGCCTCGTGGTCCTTTACTTTGAACCACAGTCTAGGCACTCTCTCCACAGCGCAAGCCATCCAAAGACGCTTCGAGAACGCTTCAAGCACACCACAAGACACGAAAACTGTTTCTGAGGCTCACCTAGACTTACTCTAAGAGGATCCTTGCACTATTTCTGGAACCTCCTGCCCCCAGCAACTTATATAGAAACCAAGCAACTACTTTGCACCACTGTTCGTGATGGACCGCAAATACCACAGTGTTTCATCCAGCGTGTACTCGGCCGTAGAAAGCGAGCCAATTCCTGTGTCCGCCACCGAGAAAACGTTTGGCGCCGTGGCCGAGGAAGACGAGCGTTTCGGCTCCGACTATATAGATTCCGAGGACGACGACACTTCCACACATTCGAAGGAACACTCTCACACGGCCTCGACCATGAAGCACGATCCTCTGACCCAGACATTTGGCACGTTCATGACTGCCAACGAGAGCGTGCCGAGCTTCACGTCGATCAACAAGTCGCTTCTACGAAACGAGCCGTCCATGGAAGAACCCCATGCCGAGGACCGCGACCAGACCCCGCAATTGAGCCAGTGGGCCGCCAGTGACGACCTCGATAAGACGCCGTTGATTGGCGCGTGGCCCACGGAAAAACTGGCCGGAATTCTGGCCAACACCCCTGCTGAGAACCAGAACAACGAAGATTCGCCGAAACAGGTGCGTCTTTTTCGCAACGAGATATCCACGCCGTCTCCTCTGCCCGCGTTTCCTTCGCCCGTTTTTTCGTCGCCTGCGTTCTCGTCACCCTCTTTTGTGGCCATGGGCTACAGAGAAGATAACGGCTCGTCGGAGTCTGCCAGCAACGACGCGTTGACGGAGCTCGCATCGAAGTTCCTGAGACTCTCGACAACCTTGCGCCAGACCGGGCTGAGGATGTCGGAGGAGTCGCAGCAGTTCCAGGCAAGCTTCTCGCTGAACGTGCACCGGGAAAACACCCAGAGCTCAAACAAATTGGACCACCGCAGCAGAACCAGCTCGTATTATAGGAAGATTCTGGCAAAGCCCAAGGCCAGGGCCGACGACGAGTCTGCGCGTCAGTCTGTCGCAGGTGCAGACCATAGCAGGACCAGTTCCAGCTACCATGACCAGCTGGCGGACTCTATGAACTTCACCCACGATCTTCAGCGCACTATGTCGTCTACTAGCTCTGCTGTTATAGAAAACCACTCAGCGACAGACGAGACCATGGGAGGCCTCCAGATCTCGTACGAAGACCAAGCTCAGGGCGCATCTCTGGCACCTGTTCCAAGAACACGGTACTCCCTGGCACCCAGCAGCGAGATTGAAAGCACCGATATGTCGGTACTATTCGTAGAGGCGATCCACTCGTTCGACTCCACGCAGTCGCAACAGGAGTCAGACAACTCCGTGTGTCTTTCCTTCAAGGATGGCGACTTGGCGTTTGTGCACACCATCGACGAGTCTGGCTGGGGTGAAGTCACACTTTTGGAGACGCTCGACCGCGGCTGGATTCCCATGAACTTCTTCTGTGTGGCGGTGAACAGGGATACTGATCCCGCCCTCGAAAAGACCGCCACCACGTTGCCTTACCTGCACTACATGGGTCCTCTTCTCGACCTGTGTGGCAAGTTTCTCTCGAACCCCATCTCCCATATTTCGAGGACTGGAAACAAGACGTTTTCCATCAAGATCGTCAACAGTGTGCGTGACGGAGTCCGCAGATTGCTCCAGGAAACAGACTGCTTATCGCGGTCCAATGAAATCGTCATCAAGAAACCCATTGTGAGGAAGTGCCGGAAATCGCTCTTGTCTGATTGGTTCAACTTGATGGTGAAAGCGGGCGAGTACAAGGGCACGTCGGACTACGATAAGATCGAGATCTTGACGCTCTTGGTCTTCCAAGTGGCCAGAAGGGCCACTGCCTTTTTCGATGTGTGGGCAAAGGAAAGCCAGGAGATCATCAAGAGAGACACCGAGGCTTCTTTGCGCGGCGATATGGAAAAGTATCCTCTTTTGCGCAGTGCGCCCAGCGCAAAGCAGAGAGTCGCCGAGATCAACTCGGTGTTGTACTCGTACTTGTCGTTGATTATCGGCAGACTCGACTTGGTGGAACACAACCCGGCAGGATGCGATCTTTTGGAAACCATGGTGCACCACATCATCTTGCTTTTGAGAGAGTTGCTTTTCATCTCAAAGACCGGGTCGGACTACTTTGCAGAAAAACCGCCTGAGCTCGATGGCTCTCTCGACTCCCTCCTCTCTCTTGTGAGCCAGATCGTCACCGGTGTGAAGAGCTTGGTCATCAACACGCTCAACGAGCCGGAAAAACGCCGCAGCTACATCCACGGCACCCACAGCAGAGATCAGTATTCCCACACAAGCGAAGGAAAGGCTGTTATATCCATTGCGGCCAACATGATCCATGCCATCTCCTTGACCATCAGTTGTATCCGCAAGACGTTCGAGCCCACTGGTGACTACAAGCTTAGTGCTGAAAGAGCATACCCAGACTACTCGCGGATCAGAATCTTGCCGGAGGACTTCATCAGAAACTGTTCTGTAGGAATGGTCAAGTCGCTCGACCTCAATGTTCGTGATTTGCGCGAGTTGAAACAGAACAACATCAAGCCTTCAAACAGATACTCGACCTTCCGTTCTGGAACAGCGGGCGATGTGGGAATCACAGCAAATGGTATTGAATCGCTCCACAAGGCGATTCTAGTGGATACAGAGGCGTCCGCACCATTTGGCTCTGTCCTGGAATTTAAACAATACCTTTCATCGGACGCCAAGGAGACCCCATCCGACACTTTTACCATCAAGGACGAGCTTCTCGTCGATGCCCAAGGGAACTTGCTCGGAGCCTCGTTCAAGGGTCTCATCTACACATTGACGAATGAGAACTCTCCACCAGAATACTTCTTTGTTTCTGCGTTCTTCATCTGTTTCCCTAATTTCGCAAGTGGCCTTGATTTGGCCGAGCTGCTCATCCATCGTTTCGAGTGTGATCCTCCTGTGGACGCCAATGGCAACCTGGCAGATGCTCTGTACACAGTCAAGCTCAAGAGTAGACAGAAGATTGTGTGCAAGTTGTTTCAAATCTGGATGGAATCATACTGGGATCACAAGAACGGCCAGGCTTATTTGAGCACGCTCATCAACTTTTTCAACGAGGCCGTGTTCAAGGTTTTGCCGTTTGAGGCGATGAAATTGATTGAAATTGCTTCGAGACTCGTGATCCAGGGCAACGAAGGTGACCAGTTCCTCAACAGAAGCATCTCACTTGCCAAGATCAAGCGCAAGAACTCGCTCTTGCCCAGCACAGAATCTGAAGGCACTCTTGCTTCAAGGTACTCGATGACGGATGAGTACGAACTTTCCAAGATCAATACGAACAGTTCCGTGACCAGCTCTCTCAAGTCCATGACTTTACCCTTGCCACTTGGCATCAGTGGACAGGCTACCTCAACCACTTCATTGTTGACGAAAAGCCAGCTCAACGCGATTGAGACGCTTGTCACTACTTATCGGTCGATCTTGAAAGACAACTGGGTGTCTGAGAGCTTGCTTGAGGCCAAGGATTTCATCATTGCTGACATCAGAGGCCTTTTGCCAAAATGGTATGACCTCAGCGATCAGAATTGGGTTTTATCGAATTACAGACCTAACCTTCTTGACTTCAATGGGTTGGAGATTGCTAAGCAATTCACACTTATTGAGTCTGAGATCTTCTGCTCCATTGAAGCCAGTGAGTTGGTGAACGGAAATTTCACCGCCAAGAAAGCTCACCTCAACTTGGCAACAAATGTGAGGCAATCGTTGTTGTTCACCAACTGTCTTTCCGAGTACGTTGTGGAGTCCGTTTTGCAGCCCCAAGTGAACCACAAGGTGAGAGTGAATATCATCAAGACGTGGTTGAAGATTGCGATCTCGTGCTTGTACTTGAGAAACTTCAACTCCTTGGCTGCGATTATCACGTCGTTGCAGTCGCACTTGATCACCAGATTGACGAAGCTTTGGGGCGATCTTTCGGAGAAGTACACCGAGTTGTTTGAGTACTTATGCTGCATCATCCACCCGGAGAAAAACTACAGTGTCTACAGAACGAAATTGAAGAGTTTCTTGCTCTCCAACGAATACAACATCCCGGTGGTGCCGTACTTCTCCTTGTTTCTTCAGGACTTGACGTTTGTGTCTGACGGAAACCCCAACTACAGAGCAGCCAACACATTCCTAAAGCAGAAGTTGATCAACATCGACAAGTACCTCAAGATCACGCGGGTGATTGCGGATATCGAGAGTCTCCAGATTCCATACATCAAGGGCACTGGCCGTGGCCTCGCTAGAAGCGGCACGCTCTTCTCGCTCTCGAGTTCAAAGAAAAGGGAATCAAACTCACTGCACGATGCGCTCGAGGAATACTCGATCGCAAGTGTGCCTGCGCTCAAAGAGTTGATTTTACTAGAGCTCTGGAAGATCTCTCAGGTGAACAAGAAAGAGGAGGACCGCGCGTGGAAGTTGAGTTGTGTGGTACAGCCACGTGAAGCCACACAGGGTTAGACATGAGTAGTGTTACGTATATATTCACTTAATTGGTGTATTCAATAGAACGACTTTATATCAAACTCACGTGACGAGCCCCACAGTGCGCGGGGTTGGTGTGCCATTTTATCTTCATTCCCATGTCGTATTAATTTTGCTTTATATTTTCACCTCTTTTCATCTTTCTTCATCTTTTTGCATCGTTTTCCCTCCTTCTTCCTCCTTTTTCATCGTTTTAATATCTTTTCATCTATTTCCTTCGTCTTTCATTTTTTTTTTTTTTTTTTTTTTTTGATTCACCAGACGCGGCACTATCAGATGAGTCATGCGAAGACTCGGTGCTTGATATTCGGTGCGCCTTATCAGCAGGAACTATAAGCATGACTCAGGGCACTATCATTGGACAGCGGTGTTCCTGCCTGGGGTAAGTTATTTTGTTTGATTCTGAAAATTTTCAGATCTGCGAAATCCAAACCCGGTATCTTTTTCAAACCAACGAGTGTTTCATCTCTGTTTCATCAGTATTTCGTCATGTTGGCTTCTAGAACCAGAGTCTCGGCCCGGTCGCTCAGGCGGTGCTTGGCCACTCTGTCTGATTTTGCATCCTCTTTCAATGTGCCCTCGGAGTACGAGGCCAGGTGTCCGCCCTACGCCAAATTGGTGAAAAACTTGGACACCGTGAACCGCATTACCGGAAACAAGGCGTTGACCTTGGCAGAGAAAATCTTATACTCTCACTTGGTCGACCCAGAGCAGACCATGGCGTCTGTCAATGGCGACTTGTCTCGGCTCAGAGGCGAGCAGTACTTGAAGTTGCACCCGGACCGTGTGGCGATGCAAGACGCGTCGGCACAGACGGCCTTGTTGCAGTTCATGACCACCGGCATGTCTCGTACATCTGTGCCTGCGTCTATTCACTGTGACCACTTGATTGTAGGTAAAGACGGCGCCGAAAGCGACTTGACGTCCTCGATCGCGACCAACAAGGAGGTGTTCGACTTCTTGCAGAGTTGCGGAGAGAAATACGGCATCCAGTTCTGGGGCCCCGGCTCCGGAATCATCCACCAGATCGTGCTCGAAAACTTCTCTGTGCCGGGCTTGATGATGCTAGGCACAGACTCGCACACTCCGAACGCAGGTGGCTTGGGTGCGATTGCCATTGGTGTGGGAGGAGCCGACGCCGTGGACGGCTTGACCGGCACGCCCTGGGAGTTGAAGGCACCTAAGATTTTGGGTGTCAAGTTGACTGGCCAATTGAGCGGCTGGTCGTCCCCAAAGGACGTGATCACGCACTTGGCCGGGCTTTTGACCGTCCGTGGAGGCACTGGCTACATTGTGGAATATTTCGGCGAGGGTGTACAGACGTTGTCGTGCACTGGAATGGCGACCATCTGTAACATGGGTGCGGAGATCGGCGCCACCACCTCGACCTTCCCTTACCAGGAGGCCCACCGCAGATACTTGCAGCAGACGAGCCGAGGCCCGATTGCCGATGCGGCCGACGTCGCCTTGGGAAAATACAACTTCTTGAAGGCCGACGCCGGTGCCGAATACGACAAGGTGATCGAGATCGACTTGAGCTCGTTGGAGCCGCACGTGAACGGGCCATTCACCCCGGACTTGTCCACCCCTATTTCCGCTTTCGGCAAGACCGCCCAGGCCGAGAGCTGGCCCTCGACCGTCAGTGCCGGCTTGATTGGATCATGCACAAACTCGTCCTACCAGGACATGTCCCGTGCCGCGTCCATCATCAGACAGGCCGAGGACGCCGGCTTGAAGCCCAAGATCCCGTTTTTCGTCACCCCCGGCTCCGAGCAAATCAGAGCCACCATCGAGAGGGACGGCTTGATTGACGTTTTCGAGAGAAACGGCGCGATTGTGTTGGCCAACGCCTGTGGCCCATGTATCGGTCAATGGGACAGAACCGACGTGTCGAAGACGTCGACCGACTCCAATGCGATTTTCACGTCGTTCAACAGAAACTTCAGGGCCAGAAACGACGGCAACAGAAACACCATGAACTTCCTCACATCTCCAGACATCGTCACTGCGATGATCTACTCGGGAGACATGAACTACAACCCTGTGACGGACTCGATCCACACAGAAAAGGGCGAGTTTAAATTTGAGGCGCCGTCTGGTGACGAGTTGCCAAGTGCGGGCTTCATCAAGGGCCGGGAGATGTTCTACCCCGACCCCAACCCACAGCCAAAAGCCGATGTGCAAATCAGCGTGTCGCCAGAATCGGACAGGTTGCAGATCTTGGAGCCTTTTGCCCCTTGGTCGGGCGACGAGCTCACTACCACCGTGTTGTTGAAGGTTGAAGGGAAATGTACCACTGACCACATTTCTGCTGCGGGCTCGTGGTTGAAGTACAAGGGACATTTGGAAAACATTTCCTACAACACCTTGATTGGTGCTGTGAATAAGGAAACCGGCGAGGTCAACAAGGCGTACGACTTGAACGGAGACGCGTACTCCATTCCTGAGCTCATGTTCAAGTGGAAACAGGACAAGAGGCCCTGGATTGTTGTTGCGGAGCACAACTACGGAGAGGGCTCTGCCAGAGAGCACGCGGCCATGTCTCCCAGATTCACAGGTGGATCGATCATCTTGGTCAAGTCGTTTGCCAGAATCCACGAGACCAACTTGAAGAAACAGGGTATGTTGCCCTTGACCTTTGCCAACGAGGCTGACTACGACAAGATTTCGTCCGGTGACGAGCTCACCACCATCGATTTGCGTGACATGATTGCCAAGGATGGAAACAATGGCGGCCACTTGAAAATCAACGTCAAGAAGAGAGACGGCTCCGAGTTCGAGTTGTTGTGCAAGCACACGATGTCGAAGGACCAGATCGACTTCTTCAAGGCCGGGTCTGCGATCAACTACATTGGAAACTTGAAGAAGGCGCAGGAAGCTGCTCTGGCCTAATTGCAGTTAAACGTCATGAGAAGTAGACTCCGGTAACCGCGCCGACTACTTCGTTCGCATCTTAAATAGTAATGTACAATAGGAAAGAGAGTGGATACAGAAAGATCAAATCTGGCTACAAAACGAAGCACTCACTGCGTGAAGCGGCTTGTACTTATAGTTTTTGTGTAATGAAGCTACGTAACACAGATCGATCTCGCCCAAAGATTGATGTAAGTCTACTTGCCCGTCAAATCATGCAATCGCGATGCATTAGATCTCACTTGGTGAAGATATAGCAGACGGCTCTTGGTTTTCAGGTCAAGTTCGTGCTCTTCCATATATTTCAAAAGCCAGCTGATTATCTCGACTGCCTCTTTATGCCCGTAGATCGGCTCATAAGTGTTCATCTGCCCAGCGTCATCATCATCTTCGTCTTCTTGATCATCAGCGTGGCCCCCCTCGATATCCATAGTTACGCCGCTCATAATTTCTGGATCGATATCATCATCACCCAGGTCATTTTCTTCAGGAATGTAATGAGGTTTTGGCTCTTGAATCAGCTCTAAATATTCTTCAGCAGTTGGTGGGTCTGTACTACTGTTAAGACGATGAAGCTGCATAAGTAAGCTGCCAATTTCTTGTTCACCTTCTGTCAAATTTGGAACTTCAGAAACTGCGGGGGAAGAGTCTGTCGAATATTCTACCTCTCTCGCAAATGAAACTTCAATTGCCGTTGGATTCAGTTCATCATCTTGAGTTTCCTCAGGCGAGTCCTCTGGTAATCTGAAAAGTCCAGTCTGGCGCCAGCAATGGTCGATGCATTCAGACGTAACATCTCTCCAAGCTCCTATACTCCAAATTAGTGCATCGTACATGGTAGCCCTTTTCATAGGGTCGATTTTTTTCTTGGAGCATCTGAGCACAAAGTCGAGCCAGCGTTTCGCGTACCCACACTTGAATGTTTTGATTATCCCTCGGTCAAGGGGCTGAAGACTTGAAGTCGTGTTGGGGGGCAAGAAATGCACTTTGACATGTGAAAGAAGGTTTCCTTCTCTCAAATGACGCTCAGCCTTTTTATGAGAAGGATGGTTATCCATGAGTAAAAGAACGTTTCTACCTTTTGCTTTGATATACTCGTTGAAGCTCAAAAGCCATTTCATCATGAGGTTCGAGTCCATCCATGCCTTTGTTCCTGATGACCATTCGCCCCAGAGGCCATCAAGCAATTCATTGTTCTTGCCGAAACAAGAATAGTTCTTTTGCTTTCCTATAAACCACGGTTTGAATTTGTCACTACCGTCTGCGTTGCAACAAAACATGAGAGTAATCCGCGAATAAGATTTTCCCTTTTTTCCATGGTATTGCTTTGATGAATCGCCTCGTTTTGGAAACTTTTTCCACAAAACACCAGTTTGGTCACAGTTCCATATATCCTTAGGATCAAACTCTGCGATAACAGCTTTCAACTTCTCCCAGAGTATCTCCAAAGTTTCTTCGTCAATACTCGCAGACTCGCCTGGTCTTGCTTCCATAAAGTATTCAAACCTTCTAATGAAACCTTGGAACCAGCCATTGCTAAACCTGGGTTTCTGTGCGCCGCCTCGATCTTTAGTATCCCATTGTTCATTTGCAATTTTTTGGATTTGGGCCCTGGTGTATGAAACATTGGATTCATGCTTTAACAAGTATTTGTAAAATTCTCTTTCGAACTCAGGATGCTGAGCCTTCCGATTTTTTAATTTTTCGCCGCCGTTGCCTTCCTCTGGAGAATTGTTCAAATTACTTCCGTTACCTGAGAAAATCCTTGAAATAGTGCTGAGTGAAGGTGTATAGTTAAATTTCAGCTTGAACCATTCCTGGGACTGTGCATGAGTCAAATACGGTTTCAGTATCTTATACTCACGGAGCTTATCTCTATGCGCTGGCAAAACACACTGATTTCTAGCTCTTCTTACATCATGACTGCGCCTGATTCCTGTCATGTTTGCCATTTGAGGACAATTAGAAACTTCATGCGTTTTAGCAGATCTCTCGCGTGTCTTCCTCGAGTACGCGTCTCTCCCGAAGCTCTGTTATGCTCGTGAATTAGTGGCACGTGGCTCGAATCGATTCGTTTCCTTGCCTGCCCGCGAAATCCAGCTCTGGCTTACGATTCGAGGCAGAATTGTGGTTTAAAGAAGTTGATTTGGGAGAATTTGATCTATTTTACTCAAGACTTCACCTGTCCATGTGCACCAGAATTTTCTGAACGTGCTGAGTTAAAGAGGCTACTCGGGTATTTGTATGTAAATGCATGATGAATTATACAAGTTTTCTCAAAAATTTCGCATGCGATTGCAATGTAACCAGGTTTTCGCGCATGGACGGTATGCGTATATCCAGGTGAAACTGCATATACCATGCGATCGATCATGCTATAGTGTCTAACGTCGATATCAAAGAAGTAAATGGCAGCAGCGTGTGGCGGCGCTCACTCGCTCTAGGCATCGATCAAGTCGTGCGACTTGTCTGGGTTCTCGTCGTCCTCGTCGTCCTCGTCCTGCTCGCTGGATCTCTCGTAGAACTCGTCCAAGATCTTAGGACTGATTCTGTTCAACATCTCCTTGGGGAAGATTCTCAACAAGGACCAGGCAAGATCCAAGGAGTCGAAAATCGATCTGTCCTCGTAGGCACCCTGCGCAATGAAATTCTTCTCGAACTTCTCCAAGAACTCCAACGCCAACTTGTCCTCAGTGGACAAGGCCTCCTCACCCACAACGGACTTCATGGCGGCGGCGTCTCTGCCAATGGCGTACTTTGCGTACAACTGGTTGGACACGTCACCGTGGTCCTTTCTTGTCATACCCTCACCGATGGCGGACTTCATCAAACGCGACAAGGATGGCAACACGTTGATGGGTGGGTACACGCCTCTGTTGTCCAATTGACGGTCGACAAAAATCTGGCCCTCCGTGATATAACCGGTCAAATCGGGGATGGGGTGAGTGATGTCATCGTTAGGCATGGTCAAAATGGGGATCTGCGTGATCGAGCCGTTTCTGCCCTCCACACGGCCAGCTCTCTCGTAGATGGTCGACAAGTCAGTGTACATGTAACCAGGGTAACCTCTTCTACCTGGAACCTCCTCTCTGGCGGCGGACACCTCTCTCAAGGCATCGGCGTATGAGGACATATCGGTCAAGATCGTCAAGACGTGTCTCTCGGTCTGGTAGGCCAAGTACTCGGCGGTGGTCAAGGCCAATCTAGGCGTGATGATTCTCTCGATGGTGGGGTCGTTGGCCAAGTTCAAGAACAACGACGTTCTGTCCAAGGAACCGTTCTCCTCAAAGTCCTGTTTGAAGAATCTCGACGTCTCCAAGTTGACACCCATCGCGGCAAACACAATGGAGAAGTTGTCCTCGTGGCCGTCATGCACGTCCTTTGTGGGTCTCACCAAACCGGCCTGTCTACAGATCTGGGCGGCGATTTCGTTATGTGGCAAACCGGAGGCAGAGAAAATGGGGATCTTCTGGCCTCTGGCGATCGAGTTCATCGTGTCGATGGCGGAAATACCCGTCGAGATCATCTCCTCAGGGTAGATACGCGCAAAAGGGTTGATGGGGGACCCGTTGATGTCCAAGTAGTCCTCGGCAAAGATCTTGGGGCCCTTGTCGATCGGACGACCGGACCCGTCGAACACACGGCCCAACATGTCCTCGGAAACAGAGATCTTCAAGTTTTCACCGGTGAATTCGACTCTGGTTTTCTTGATATCGATGCCCGAGGTTCCCTCGAAAACTTGCACAATGGCCTTCAGGCCACGGACCTCCAACACCTGACCGGCACGCACAGTGCCATCAGGCAAGGTCAAATTGACAATCTCATTGAAGCGGGGGAACTTGACGTTGTCCAAAATGACCAAGGGGCCATTGACACCGCCGACGGTGTTGTAGTTGATTCTGGGCTTGATTTTGAAGCCTTCCGAGACGGCCTTTTTGTTCAAGTCGAACAATTCTTTGTCAGACAACATGATATGTTATGTTATGTTTGTGGAAGGAGCGGGGTGCACCAGAAGTCGTGGGTTCGAGGCGAGCCTGTTATCGGGATTCGTCGATAATTGAGCACTGGGCCGAGATTAGTGCGGGCTGTGGATTACGCTACGTGCGCGGATATACGCACGTGTGGCGTCTCCGGGGGCCACGATTGGAAGATCGCTAGGATATATCTTTGACTCCATTCTACAATTTGAAAGATAAGTTTGATGCCATATAATTCTCGGTTCTTGATCAACAAATTTTGAAACATCCTCGTTTTTGTTTTCAGAACATCTTGCTGACCACGTCCCAGTCCTCGAGGTGTGCACGTGATTGCTGCAAAACGGAATTTGCTCCCACGCGGTCCATGTGCGCGAGTGCATGGCTGTGTTCTCGGCTCGCCTGAGAACCGCAAATTAAGTCATGGACTTTTTGCAGGATTTCCTTCAAGTTGTATTTTGAAATATCGGGTTCTGGTTTTGTGTCTCGATGCTTTTTGGGAGCCAAATTTCCGAGTGTATCCCCATCTTTTCTGAGTGCTTTCGTGTCGTTTGCATGCACACCAGTCTCGCTTACCATGCCGTAGATCACGTTATCCGAGACCGAAAACAGCTCTGTACTATTGCTGGGCCCCCGTCGCTTCGATACCAATCTTGTATATAGATCTCGTAGTTTTTGGAAGTTTGGCATTGGAGACACAATTGAGGGTCTCTCCTGGTTATCGGCCCACGATTCTCGTATTGACCGGTCTCCCTCATTTGCGTTGGTTATCTGCGACGCGTCGATGCTACTGCTTATTGGAAAGATCTCTTGCTGTCGTTCCTCTACCGGATTTTGGACCTGAAGCATTTTTTCAAAGTACAGGTCTAAGTTAGAAACCCGCTTTAAGATGTCCTCGAAATCGAAAATGAACTTGTTCTTGTGTGTGACTTTTCCTCCTGGTTTTACTTGCAGCATGCTCTCATTAATCAACGAAAACTTCTTGGTGGGCTTGGCGCTTTGAAGATGCTCCATACCCATAACATTCTGAAGCAACTCGTTATATGTAATCAAGATCTTCACAATGATAGAGACGAACCTCAAGTATTCGTTGGGGCGAAGCTTCAGAAAAGGTTTGGTAAGTATTCGGTGAGGAACAATCACTATTCTCTTACCATTCAAGTCACTTTTAGGTATGTCTGTGATTTCCTTCACTGGTGATACAGGATTCGCTGTACCTCTTGTCTGTGCATCCTTGGGATTTTCTGTTTTCAAAGTGTCTCGTGATTCTAGATTCGGACTGCCCATCGTTCTCTTTTGTTCCACTACAACAAAAGCATTTGTATTCTTATCTTGCGAGCCCTTTTCAGGTGAATCAGGGGTATCGTCATTGGATAACCCTGAGTCTTTCACACTGTACCGGCGCTGAAGATTTCTCGTGCGAAACGATTTAGGAACATGTATGGTCTTATTCTTGATTGTGATCTTTTCGAGAGTCCTCAGAGAGGCCCCGATTGGAAGCTCATCGATAGTTGGGTGCTGGTTTTCAACAGTTTCATCATTTCCGTCGTCCATGTCCAGTCCCTGGTCATGTAAAATACTGTCGATCTTGTTTTGCACGGAATTGTAAAATTTCTGGTCTGGTAGTAGTTTTTGCAAGTTCTCGATGTACGGTAGCTCCCACGCGTTACTTTCTATGCTGAAAAGATCAAATAGAACAACTAAAAGGCGAATCATGTCCTCCAAGAAAGTGTTCACTGACACAATATGAGACTCAGGGAAAGCAGATAAACGAGGCACTAGTGTGTGGCAGAAAAGTAATTTTTTCCCCAGCTGCAAGTCAGAGGTATTCAGGTTGAAATACGCATCTCGTATGATTTTGTAGCTAGAGTATTGTTTGAGAGTCGCCTGGCGAGAAACACGCCTCACACGCTCTATCTGAAAAGAGAGGATTTCCCTATCCAAGTATTCTAGTTTCCTGCTATAGTCCTCGAGCATTCGTGTTTCTGATTGTTGTATCTTAAACTGATTAGCGTTAATTTTCTTAGTCAATGCCCCAATTTTAGACGTTAGGAGCTCGTTCTTCTCGGAAATGGACTCGATGGACTTATCGAGGCCTTTGCCCTTCATCTTTCTGTTCACAATTTCAAGTTTCTGAAGGCGTAGAGCTAGTTGGGAAATTGCGTGATTTCCAGGCTGAGGTATATCAGATAATTTCGAGTTTGGGTGGTTTGACTGTGAAGTTTCAAGGCTTCTCACCTCAGTTTCAGTATGCTGCGGAAGCCCTTTCGAAGTTCTTCCACAGACCTCGAAGATCTCATCGATCTGTGCTCGCATCTGTGCGTTCTGTGATTCGTTTTCAACAATCGAGTTTCTGATGATTTCTGTGCCTTGATAGACACAATTGCCACACACTAAGTCTCGCTGTAGAGGTGTCTTTCCATGGTGGCACATGGGGCACAAGATGGTCGGAATAACTCTGTCATTTCCAGACATCTGCGCTCACACTTCGAGCCAAAAGTGATGAGCTGGTATATCGCTTATATGCCTAATTCAATAATCTGAAGTTTTGGGGGGATCAAATGCTCGTTGAAGACGCGAATCCTCTTACAGTATTCTAGACATGCGATGTATAAACTGAGTCGCGGAGTGCACGTGGAGATTAGATAAAGCTTTCTGCAAGATGTAGGAGCAGGCCTTTGAGAACTCTTTAGTGTACAAGGAATCACGATCAGCGGGTTACAAAAGTCGTTTATGTATTTATCTACGTTCATTGAATTTGTCCATTAAATTTGTCCAATTAATTTGAAGATTTAGGCTAAAAAAGTGTTCACTTCTACATGTTAGTCTATGTAGCTTAGAGTGAAGTGTCTCTCCACAGATCGCGGCACATTCAAGAAACCGCGTAGGCACAACAACTCACTAGTACATCGATTTGAAAGTTTCCTTAAACTTACCCTTAAGGTTGTGATGTGTGTTTAGCTTTCTGGCCATGCTGAGCTGCAGACGTTACCTGGATCAGAAATGGCTTCAACATGCAAACGAGCGATTTTCATAGTCAGCCTGGTAAAAGTTCTGAGGCAGCCGCAGCATAGACAATCCCGTAAGTAGGTATCGGTAGAGGCTTAGGAAGCAATCTAGCTTTCTTCAAAAACATGGATTCCGATTTTGGTCGCATGCGTTACGTTTTCATAGAGTAACTTCAGGAACAAGGGCGAATTCCGAGGGAAAATTGATCGTAAACTCTTCACCGGAACGCCGCTCAATCAGAAAACCACTTTACATAGCCTTCATGTGCAAATCTTAAGTATCTAAAAGATCTCATGTTCAGCGCCTTTTTCTTCTTTTCATTAAACTTTTCCTCTCAATCACCTCCCTAATAATCAATGCCACAATGTGGTCAATTTCTCCCTCAACGTCTACGGCAATATACCCGCACCGCCAGAGTTGTGCAAGTTTTCTTCCGTCATTGATGAGCTTTGGTGATGCAAGTGGCAGATTTTTATGCGTGCAGATAATCCAGATGGGAGGTGGGCACAGCGGGTCTGCCGGGTTTAAGGAGGGGCTGAGCAATTGGTTTTGTGGGACGTCGGCTTTGAACGAGCTTTTGCCGTCGAACATTGTCTGGAATGCAGATTTGAGAGAAAAGATATCCTTTTCTTTGCCTTGGTTCCACCGTGTTTTGTAAGTATGGTATTCGCGCCATGCTTCTTCTAGTCCGGACTTGATAATTGGAAGGAGGCTGAAAGTGGTATCGGACTGGGACGCGCCAAAAGAAGCTGCTTTCAAGGTTCCATCTGAATTATACGAGTGAGCAGATTCCCCTGAGGAATATGGCGAGATTTGCGAAGCTTGTTCCACTAGCTCGTTGTACTGTGGGGGCTCTGAGGATGGGATAGCGCTATATAAGAGGAAGTATCCATCTATGGCCCCGTTCATTTCGCCAGCACCACTGGCTACCAACAAGGGCTCGGTATTCACAGGCTGCCGAGGCGTGTCGGCCAAGTTTTTGAGTATATTCTTCCCTAAACGGGCATGCAAAGATGCCTCCAAAAAGGGAATGAACTGGTGGCTATTGAACGCGGGGGTATCGATGAGTTCGACCAAGATGGGCGATATTTCAGCTAGGCCCGACGAGTCTTCGCGTGAAGTGGCGTATATTTCGTTACGTGAGCTCGAACGTAAACTGAATGCGTCCTCAGGAAGGTCGGCAGATACCATTTTTAAGGCGGCGGCCTTGATCAACGCGTCGGAGATAACGGGGCTCAAAAACAAGTCGTCACGAGTCAGGGCGCTTTCAAAGAAGCGTTTTGAGTTGTACTGGTCAAGAATGACCCGCAGCTCCGGTGTTTGTGCCGAGTATGTGAACAACACCGGGGTTGTCTTTCGCAGTGGGTAGTACGTGTCTCTGTAAGTGCCACATGATAGTTTCAGGATCGCAGCGGTTTTTCCCGTGCGAGGACCGCCAAGAAAGGCGAGCCTAATGGGGTCTTTCACATTTACCGGCACGGAGTTTGTGATGCTGGCTGCTACTTCCGCCTGTGTTTTCATACGTTAGGGAAAAGTGAAATTAGCTGAGGTGAAGAGGGACTTGGTGGATGAGATATGGAACAGTATAAGAGCTTAACACTCACAATGGCTAGGGATAAGGCTCAAAGACGGGTATAGTACGAAAGAAACGACGATTCGGCTCTAGTTGTGAGCTTATAAATGTGGAGAATGTTTCTGTGCTGGCAGTAACTGATCTGATTCTCGCGATGCGCATTGTGCATCTTAATGTGGAGAAGCGATGCCCATCAGAATAATAAGATGCCGTGATGCATAGATTCGAGTTTATGTTTTCTCTTAAAATTCCTAATCATAAATTGATTGGCTTACTTTGGAGAAGATCGGCCTTCACAAAATTTGCCCTTCTCTGTTTATTTTATTCTGATCTTAAGAATGGTGTTTTCTGAGAATCCGTTGACGCCGTTTGCAGCCGTTTCCCGTCTCGCACACACGCTCTACATCCCAACGTATCCCCCGACTTAATAATAATGTTGCTACTGTATCAAGATTTTTGTAAAGAGAGATACCACTCCAATCCACATAGTTTTATTCATATCCGTATTTGAAAAAATTAGTCTCATTTAAACCGGGCACGTAGCCACGCCCAACTCCGAGTCTCCCTCGCCAAAATAGAGGAACCACTGACCCTTGAATTGGACTACACCTTCGGTGAACACTACCCTGTTCACTTGACCCACGACTTCGTTGCTTGTCTCAGGCACCAAGAATGGCTTTTCCAATCTCGCCACAGGACCATCTTGTAAATTGTCATAGTCAATGAGCATTTGTGAAATTGTGTATGTGCCCTTCTCGTAAGCCCCAGACCCCACTGTCGACGAGTTGTAGAAAAGAATATAGTAATTGCGGCTCTTGTCTTCAGTCTCCATCTTAATGGGAGCTGGGCCTGGTTCAATGAGCCTATCCTGCCAGTCAAACTTTCCCTTGGCAAATATTTTTTTCTGGACAGTCCAATGAATCAAGTCCTCGCTTACCGCCAACTGGAACCCAGACTCGCCCCAGATCATGTAGTACCGCCCGTCCTTATGCTTGTCTACTATTATAGCACCTGACTTCAGCCATCCAAATCGAACAAATGGCTCGCCGGAGAGTGACATGCACACCTCCGACCAGTCATCTTCCGGAATAATAGGGGAGTGCTTTTTCCACGTGAGCAAGTCCAAGGACTCGGCCACACAAAGCCTGGCCAAGTGACCGTCGTACGCAGTATATGTGACTATGAACTTCTTTGTTTTGGGGTCTCTGACAATACGTGGATCCTCGCACCCGCCACCCAGCTCCCACAGCTCAGTGGGATATATGATAGGTTCGGGTAATCTCCTGAAGTTGAACCCATCATGCAGCCAGGCCAAGCCTATCGACAGCACAAGCTTTTTGCTTTGTGCTCTATATAAAAGAAACACTCGACCATCAAGCACGATGGCTGTGGCATTATATATGAATGCCTCCTCGAATGTATGACTTGGATCGGGAGTTAAGATCGGATTGCCTGAGTATCTTGTAAACTTTGGCCCGATTGGGAACGCGGTGGGTGCTCGGTAATTCGCGTCGCCATCCGGAGTATCTGGCCCAATGGCTGGGACTTGCATTACTGAAAATATAGAGAAAAGTGGTCACAGGAGACTAAGCTATATTCTATATAAGAGTAGAAACTTTGAAAGAAATCGTGGGGCGCAGTAAGATGTGTGGGGTAGGTGAAATAGAATGGAACGAGCTTTCAGGACCTCTTTCTAGAAATATACGCCCGGGTCACAAATAGGAGTTTCACTGGATCTGTAACCGAGTTCGGGGGCTGGGGAGTTTTGGCGTTTTGGGAGTTTTAGTTGTGTTTCACCGTCATGCTGAATGAAACACAGCCTATGCCAGATCAAACCGCACGGTGTGGCAGTCACACGCGACAGATCGGTACATCTGCACCCCGCTAGAGAACCGTTAACAGGGTAAGTCGGAACTGGGGAAGGCAAATCGTTGGCCGAAACGTTAGCTACAAAAAGGAGTGAGCAGAATCAATGTACGCAACCGAGCTCCTTGGATTTTGCAGCACATATAATGGGCTTTTCGAGTTAGTAGCTTCCGCCTTGCCGGAAAGCAGCAAAATCATTCTCAGAGGCAATTACAATAAAAGGATGCATTTCGACTCGAATTCCTATTCAAAGCCCTGGGCGTCACTGTTTCAGCTACACAACCCGTTTCATATCAATTACGTGACCCGCTTGTGCTGCGAACCCAACCCCAAAAATAACTAAAAAGTTGGGCACAGGCACAGGTGGGGGCAGAAAACCCCAAAGGGCGCGAATCTCGTCTATACGCACTATTGCTGTGCCTGGTGATGGAAAGCCTATTTTTCTCGTGATACATTATTCTGGGACAATATGGAAACACCCTGCACTGAATAATTCAATTGTAACCTGACTCCCTGCCACGAATTGAATTGCACGCCAATTCTTTCATATTTTCTCTATTTATTTCAATTCTTGAACCAGAGCTATTCTTGCCCTATCTTGTCTCAAAGCGGAATTAAACCCGAGCCACCATTGCCTGGACTTGCTGAGCATAAGAGACTTTTCAGCACATCTCCCATCTTTTCACGCCACACACACAGACAATTGAAAAGACATTTATCTGAGCCACCTATCAAGCTCATTATCAAACACATTACATCCACAACCCACAAATCAAAAGCATGGGCCAGTTATTATCTCATCCGATGGAGGAGAAATCCATCGACTACCAGAGCTTTGAGTCTATCACGTACTGCGTAGGCGCCATGCAAGGCTACAGAATGACAATGGAGGACGCCCACGACGTGAGAATATCGGAAAGCGAGGCATTGGCGGTATTTGGTGTTTTCGACGGCCACGGAGGCAAGGATGTAGCACATATCTTACGTTCCACACTTGTGGCCAGCATTTTCAAGCGCTTGAAGAAATGCATAGCCGCCGGCAAGGACGAGGCCATGTTGCTGTCGCTTACAAAGCAACTCAAGGATTGCTTTTTCGAGGTGGATTCCGGGCTTTCGCAAAAAACCGCAGCCAGCTGTGGGTCCACTGCAATTGTGCTGACCGTTGTGGAAGGGCGTTACATTATAGTGGCCAACACGGGTGATTCGCGAGCAATCTTGTCGCTCAAGGGCGGGAATGCCAAGACCTTATCATTTGATCATAAACCGTCACATATGGGAGAACGTGTGCGGATCGAAAACAGCGGGGGATACGTGGTGAACTCTCGGGTTAATGAGATATTGGCATTGTCGCGTGCATTCGGAGACTTGCAGTTCAAAATCCCGAGGCTTCAGCTCGGTGCTCCGGGTAGAAACAACTCTGTCTTTGAGCAAAATAGGAAGTACACCAAAAAGAACTTGGTGTTGCTACCGCCAGAGTTGTTCCAAGTGACCGTTGAGCCGGAACTCATGGTTTACGATCTACAGGCATTGGATATGCCTGAGTTCATTGTGCTAGCCTGCGACGGGATCTGGGACTGCTTCACAAACGACCAGTTGATCAAGATCATCAGAGAAAAGCTCGGGGACAGCTGGACCTTGCAGCACATCACAGAATATGTATTGAACGAATGCATCAGTATGGCGTCCGCGACCACAGGCATTGGGTTTGACAACATGACTCTCATGATTGTTGTGCTTCATCCAGAGACCACCATGGACGAGTGGCGGGACACCATGGAGCAGAGGGTTGCAAAAGAGCAATCGCAATAGGGTGAATAGATCGCAGCTTTGAGAGATAATTCATATCAATGGGTTTGAAGTATTGAGCCAAAAGTCTTGCTTGACGGGAACAAATTTGAGATAGCCCTGAGTTTGCATTACGGAAGATCGATGAGGAAGAGCAAAAAATAAAAACAGACAGTCACCGGGGAAATTGACGAAGAAACAGAGTGTGTCATTGTGCCAATCCAAAGCTCGACAAGAATATTGCACATTGACAGCCGGAATGTTCGGGCAAGTTGTAATGTACTCTCGCAAGTAAATTCCCAGGCTTATGCAATGGATCTCACTTTTGCAATGAATTCTTGCGCGTATATGATAGCAATACGTAGAAACGTTTGCAGAGTCAAAATTGAAATCCCGAGATGATCTCTATCGAAATATCGATATTTCACAAGACATGTCGATGTTAATAATTTTGGCCTGGTTTTGAGCCGCACGCATTGCAGAACCATGCCACTTTCGCGAAAAAAACCGTCTGTAGTCGGACCATAGTTTCGTTTTTCCGTGGGGTGATCACCAATTAGGTTCCCGCGTTCTTCTCATAGGGCCACATCAAAACAAAGTCGAAACAGCCAATACACACACATTTTTTTGGGAAGAAGGCATAGGAAAAGTTGCGGGCCGATTATTTTCCGTTTCACATCTCCTACATTCAATTTCTATTCGCACCTGTTTGCTTTAGGTAATCTCATCGAGCCGTGTTTCAGCTATAGATTATTGGCGAAAGGAGATCACAGCAAGATAGACACATACCTTAATTTTTCCTTCGAGGCTTTGGTAACACTGCTCTCACGACTTATTCAATATTGCTGCTAATTCTTCATAATTTCTGCATCAGATCAAAGATCCCAAACACAAACCCTGATAGACACTAGATCAAGGGCCCTTAACTGCATAAACATGTCATACACAGAGACGGAATATCAGTACGACGATGAGCTTCTTCGCCTAGCGCGAGACCCCAATCTCAATCGAGAAAAGGGGAAAACATCAAAGCTCATTCTGATCATCCACGGCTTTCCCTTGACAGAGCGTACAGTATCTAGGCTCTGTCAACAATCGCTCAGCATCTTGCAGACGCTCGAGAAAATCGAGCTTGTCTTGAGAAACTGGGCATTCATGTCTTTGGACTTGAACTCATCGCATCATTTTGACCACACGAATCCACACGAGATCAAGACGTTCAACAACAATGTCAGTGTGCGGGTCATCGACTCGTGCCAAGAATTGACAGTGAAACTCAATAAGATTTCTGCGGATATGGACTATATCACCAAGGCACTGCGGTCGCTCACCCCAATAGAGTTTCTCAGCGATAGTGGTACGCTTTTAACGTCTCTATCGTTACGGAATATCAAACTCAAGGACGAGCTCCGTGAAAAAGTCACCATTGCATACCTGAAAGCCAAACTCATCACCATCGGAACAAACTTAGAGACCATGCTAGAAGATGGTACGCCGGAGCAGAAAAGCACCGTGGAGTCATACAAACAATTCGTCGTGAGTCTCCTCGGCCAGCTAAATGATGCAATAGATGCACAGGACAATGAGGAGAAAACCGAGTGTTTGGCTGTCATCAGCGACATGGAGCAGATGTTTGAAGTATTCAAGCTTGAATATGCTCAAGGATACGACGAGGAGCCCGAAATGCCGGAAACCCCAGAACAACCCGCCGACTCGTATCTGCTGATATCGAGTGGATCTAAGCACGAAGAGTACGCATATATGGACGATCTCGCCGACACAGCCTCGTCAATCCATTCCTCTTCGCAACTGTACATGCAGCCAATGGTCCATTCCATCACAAAACCACATGGCTCGCCGTCAGACACGGGCTCGATTGTGGAACAGCATGCACGCCGAGGCTCATTTTCGTCCGTGGCATCTACAAGCATCCTACAGAAATCGACGCTTTCCGAGGAACTTCCATACTTGATGTCTGCGTTTAACCTGGCCAAGACAATCGAGGAAGATGTGTTCCATTTCAAAGACAATGGCGAGAAAGAAGAGAAACCAAAGGAAGAGGCCCCAAAAAGCGGCTCCAAAGTGGAAACTTCCAAGACGAAGTCTCTGAAACAGTTTCCAGACACTAAGCACCATTTACCCCTTACGCCATTATACTCCAACAGCCAGATCCTCTCGTCGCCTCAGGAAATGAGTGCATCTTCTTACCTCTATTCCAACACATCCATGCTTTCTAAGTTCGGCATCAAGCCGCAGGTGATCTCCACCACCCTTCCAAAACTGCTGCATAAGAGAGTCGGCACCAACAAGCTGCATTTCCTCTCTCCTCGCCAAATTGCGGGTGTTCTTGAGCCGCCTGCCCAGATCGATGCTGAAAGTCATGAAAACAAGGAGAATAAGGACGGACAGGTGGTGCCTCTCACGCGAGCGAACCTTGACACCCACAACCTCACATCATTTATTCTGGCAATCCCTGACTTTGTCGAGTAACAAACCTATTCATAAACACTCACGACCATACTCTTATGTACACGAACTAATTATTCTTTGTCTCAACTCTCTGAGAATTTTTGCAAACCTTTCATGATACATTCACAACTATGTAAGTCCACTAAATCTAGCCACCTCAAGCGCCCTTCAACTTGTGCAACTCCCTGACGAAGTGCTCGCCCCAGAACGCCGAGGTGTACTTGGAAATGTACTCGAAGAGTTTGTTGAAGTTGATGGTTTTTTTCTCCTCCGGGAGCGTCAAACTTTCTTTGATCGCCTCGCTCAACTCGTCGATGTTCCATGGATTCACAATCATGGCACCGTTCAAGCTCTGTGCAGCACCGGCAAACTCGGACAAAATAAGTGCACCTTTGTTCTGATGTTGGCATGCAATGTATTCGTAGCACACCAAGTTCATGCCATCTCTTGTGGAGCTAACAAGACACACGTCAGAGATGTAGTACAAACTTATGAGTTCCTCGAAAGAGACCGATTTGTGCAAGTAATGGATCGGCACAAACTCCACCGTGCCGAACTTTCCGTTGATTCTGCCAACGAGCTCGTTCACATTGGCCCGCAAGCTCTGGTATTCTTCCACGTCTCCTCTAGAAGGCACCGCGACCTGAATCAACACCACTTTCCCGATCCACTCCGGGTTTTCCGTGAGAAATACCTCGAACGCATGTAGTTTCTGCGGCACGCCTTTGATGTAGTCTAGTCTATCTACTCCCACGATGATTTTGGTGTCGCCAAACTTCTTTTTGAGCTGCAGCACACGTTCCACCACGCTTTGCTTCTTCACGCCTTCGGTAAACAAGTCCACATCTATACCAATGGGGAATGCACCCACGCTGATTTCGCGGCCATTGTGCTCGATTCCATTGGGCACGGTTTTAACGTGCGGCACAATCCGCGACACGGACGACAAGAAGTGTCGGGCGTAGTCGTAGGTGTGGAATCCAATCAAGTTGCAGCTCAAAACACCCTCCAAGATCTCCTCTCTAACGGGCAAGATTCTGTAGATTTCCGAGGAGGGGAAGGGCGTGTGGAGAAAAAAGCCAATGCGCACGTTCTGCTTGGACGAGCCCAACTCGGCCCGCAACATCTGCGGCAATAACATCAAGTGGTAGTCGTGCACCCACACCATATCGTTGTCCTCGACCTGAGACGCGATTTTCAGAGCAAACTGGCGGTTCGCCTCGATGTATGCGGCCCACGCGGTCTCGTCAAAATTCATTTCCCCGGGGTGGTAGTGGAACAATGGCCACAATATGCTGTTCAGGAACCCATTGTAGTGCAAGTCGGCAATCGTGTCGCTGAGAAAGATCGCCGTGCACTTGAACTTGTCCATGAGGTCGGCATTTACCTTCTTTTGCTCGTCGTCCGGGATCTCCAACCCGGGCCAGCCGAACCATTGAAACTCGGTCGACTTCTTGAGTCCCTGGAGTGCCGTGACGAGTCCTCCTGAAGACATGGAATAGTCGTACGAGCCATCCTCCTTCCTGGTGATTGTCACGGGCAATCTGTTGGAAACTACAAGCACTTTCCCGTCAGGCATGATGCAGTTGTTTTCTTTTTTTTTTCTTTGGGGTTTTCCGGAAATTATACGATGTTTAACCGGGATACGGGTGAAGTGATGGAAGACGGTTATGGCGTGGTGCGTGGAAACAACGTGCGTATTCAGTGGGGTGAGTGTTTCCGGGCTGCGGTCCTGTATGCGTTTATTGCTACGGGCTTAAAAAAGTGGGGTTTTCGAGCGAAGGCTTGATGAAATCTATTGATATTAGTAAAGTTGCGTCTTCAGAATAATTTCAGGATTAAAATGATAAGACGAACGATTCTCCTGGGTTGTGGCTTGGATCCTAATTTTTCATTGCTACTATGCCTGCGGCGCAGATCTGGAATATGGCGTGAGTGCGCAAGTCGCCATATTCTAATTCTTCGTAGTTTCGCCATGTAGAAGTATTTTTTTTTCTTTTGGTAGATACATTTATAAGAGGAGAACTTCACGGCTAAAACCTTTGAATAAACCAGTGGCTTGGAAGGTGATGACCAACCTTTTGTGTGTACATTCTTTTTTTTGCACGATGAGCATGAGCAAACTGTCTAGCCACCAATCCGTCCGCAAGTTCGAACCCACGACCTTCAACCGGGAAACAGACAACTCTTATTTTTTCATTTTAGACTCATTTGGTTGGTATTGAGGAGCTTGGATGTATCCTCATAGTTATTCATTTCTAAAAGAAGTCGTCTATTCGAAAATCGATTCGTAGAAAAATCTCTTTTTTTTTTTTTTTTTAATTAGCTATCGAGTGAGCTCTTGAGTCTTGAATTTGAAGAGCCTTTGCTGCATAGTTTCTTTGGCTAAAATCTCAAAACGGAAAGATCCAATATAGCATTCGGCACCATGTGTCAGTAAAAGCAACAAATCAATTTAAGTCAGACTAACTAGAGTATACTATCAAAATTGAGAATCAAAAAACAATTGAAAAAAAAGAGCTCACATCAACACAAAAAAAAATTCAAGAGAAGTTGAGGTCAGGTTCGAGTCTTGGTAGGTGAATCGTTACATGTGACCTCAAATTGCGTTGGAAGTTTCTTGTACAGCTGTACAGTTTTCGAGCCAAGAAGATAACTTTCGAACTCCCCTTAAATCAATTTTTTAATAAAAAAAACTTTAACATTAAAAAAAAGCACTCGTGGAACTTGACACTTCTCCACGAGCCTCGCCAGATGAACCATGGACATGAGCTTATATGCCTGCACACAACACGCTCGGTGCTCGCCCCAAAGCTCTCTGTCCATCTGCCGTAGACACGTTGTTCTAGAGACACGTCAAGACACTCCAAAAAGACGGCACAGCCACAGCAACACATCTAGATAACACCGGCATTTAGAACACCCTAAACTAATCAATCATAATGTATAATCCATACGCATCTGCCGCTGATGCCGCTTTGAGTAAGCAAAATCTCAAGCACCCGGAGCCTCAACATGCTCCTCAGCAACAACAGTTTGCCAACAACCAGCAGTACGCCCCTCAAAACCCACTTGGCCAAGCACAACAACAACAGTACCAGCAACAGTACCAACAACAGTACCAGCAGCCATTCCAGCAGCAAGCACAGTTCCAGCAGCCGCAGTTTGCAGACCAGAACCAGAACCAGAACCAGGCCGCCTTCCAGGGAAACCCGCAAAACTTCCAGCAAAACTACCAGCAAAACTACCAGCAAAACTACCAGCAGAACTACCAGCAGAACTTTCAGCCGCCACCTCAGGAGGCAGGCGCCTCCTCATACGGTAACTTCCTCTCTGATCCTGCGGCATCCATGGCGGCGCAATTTGCCAAGTCCAGTCTCGGCCAGCTGAACAACTACCTCCAACAGAACTTCGGGTCTTACATGCCCGTTGCAGGTGAACTAAAGTACTACTTCAAGGTGAGCAACTCGTACGTGTGGCGCAAGCTTGCGATTATTCTTTTCCCTTACCGCCACAGAGACTGGACGCGCATCCAATCCGTAGAATCTGGCGCCAACGGCCCCAGTTTTGCACCTGCAAGTGAAGATGTTAATGCACCTGACTTGTACATCCCCTTGATGGCCTTTGTCACGTACATCCTTCTCTGGGCGCTGTTTTCCGGTTTGCGCGGTGACTTCCACCCGGAGGTGTTTGGATACTTGGCCTCGCAGACACTTGCGTGTTCCTTCTTGGACCTTTTGGTTTTCAAGGTTGGCTTGTACTTGTTGAACTGCTCGGCACAAACCTCGTTCTGGGATCTCATTAGTTTCAGCGGTTACAAGTACGTGACCATCATTGTTTTGTTGTGCTGGAAACAGGTCATCGGCAGCTCGTGGCTTTTGTACTACGGGATCTTACTCGTATCTGTGGGTAGTTTGTCTTTCTTCTTGATGAGATCGCTCAAGTTTATTATTTTGCCCTACGGCATGGCCGAGAACCCAACATTGTCGATTTCCAACGGCCAGAGAAGATTGCGTGTGCAATTTTTGTTTCTCTACTCTGTCGTGGTGCAATTCTTGATTGTCATTTTCATGTCCCGCTAGGCTTGTCACCTGGAAGGATGAGAGTACAATTACGAACGAAGAGACTTCGAAGAAAAAGAGACGAAATGGGCAAGTTATAAGAGCAGATTAGAGAAGATACGAGAAAGAGACGACGATGGAACACAAGCTTATTAGGAGCTAAATTGGCGCCCGCTTCTTTGATTGAAACATAAAACCAGACATAGGCTAAAATCTGCTGGCGCGTGTCACGTGATACAGGCTCCAAAAGCCAGTCGCGCGACATTCGACGTGCCGTTTTTGGCGCCTGGAATGGAGCGCGTCTGACTGGTACGCGTATATCATCGCTACTTGAGATCGCGCACCGTAGTTTTACATAAGCTCACCAGTGTATAAGCTCCAGCATAATACTACAACTAGCTCGGAAAAGCAAGAGGATTAAAGTAATTTTTATTCAGGAACCGAATTTGTTTGAATCTCTCACCAAATTCTCGAGCATTTGCATTTGCATTCACAGACACAGATCAGATGAGTTCATCCAAGTCTGCCTCTAGGTTCAAGGGCTCTACCCTGGCCCGGTTCGTCAAGAACTCCAAGCCTGGAAAAGTGACCACGCAGTTCAGCGTGAATAATAAAAATGACCCTGACCAGAAAACAGAGACAAACCCTATGCTTAACGACTCCGTCACACGCAGAGACATGGTGGAGAGAATCGACGCGTTGGATTCCATGATGGGGTTTGACCGATTCGATCACGGCGACTTGGACGGCGCCAAGCCTCGCAAGGGATGGCTTGTGAACATGCACGCCACGACAATTCCGTCGGAGGAATATTTGCCCGGCTACTCGGGCGTGGATTTCTATTTTTTAGATGAGGAGGGAGGCCTGTTCAAAGCCACACTTAATCATGACCCATACTTCTTCTTGATGGTGGTTCCTGGCCGCGAGGCCGAGGTGGAGGAGTCGTTGAAAAAAATGCTTGAGGAGTACAAGTTGAAGACCGTGGCGCGTGAGGTGAAGGACGACTTGGCCATGCCCAACCATTTGGTGGGCTTGAAAAGAACTCTTTTGAGGCTACTGTTCCACAACGTATCCGACTTGCTAGGAGCTCGCCGTGCGCTTACGCCGATCATCAAGGAAAACCAGACGAAAAAGGATACCAGAGACGTGTTCCAGGAACTCGATTTCACCTACAAGGACGACCTAGAGCACGATTCAAACGACTACATGAGCACGCAGGCACACAAAACACGTGCTAACGACACTGCATCGGACCCGACAACCTTCATTGACGATTTGCGCGAGTACGATGTGCCCTTCCACGTGAGAGTGTCCATCGATATGAACATCCGCGTGGGTAAATGGTACGATGTATACGCACAACATGGCTCGGTCAGTTTTGAGGAAGATACCGAGAAAATCGCCTTTGCCGATCCCGTGGTGTTGGCGTTCGACATCGAGACCACCAAGGCCCCGCTCAAGTTCCCGGACTCGAAAATCGACCAGATCATGATGATCTCGTATATGATTGACGGCGAGGGTTTCCTCATCACAAACCGTGAGATCATTTCGGAGGACATCGACGATTTTGAGTACACCCCGAAACCAGAGTACCCCGGAGAGTTCACGGTGTTCAACGAGCCGGATGAGAAGCATGTGTTGATCAAATTCTACGAGCATATCAGAGACGTGCGTCCCACTGTGATTGCCACATTCAACGGTGACTTCTTCGACTGGCCGTTTGTGGAAACCAGAACGAACTTCCACGAGATGGACATGTTTGAAGAAATCGGATTCGCCAAGGATAACGAGGGCGAGTACAAGTCGAAGTACTGTGTGCACATGGACTGTTACCGCTGGGTCAAGAGAGACTCGTACTTGCCTCAAGGTTCTCAGGGTTTGAAGGCCGTGACCACTGCCAAATTGGGCTACAATCCGCTCGAGCTCGACCCGGAGTTGATGACGCCGTACGCGTACGAAAAACCCCATATTCTTTCCGAGTACTCTGTCTCCGACGCTGTTGCCACATACTACTTGTACTTCAAATATGTGCACCCCTTTATTTTCTCGTTGTGCACGATCATTCCGTTAAACCCCGACGAAGTGCTCCGAAAAGGTACGGGTACCTTATGTGAAATGTTGTTGATGGTGCAAGCTTATGAAAAGGAGATCTTGCTTCCGAACAAATACACCGATCCCATTGAAAGGTTCTATGAGGGCCATCTTCTTGAATCCGAAACGTATGTTGGTGGCCACGTGGAGTCTTTGGAGTCCGGAGTGTTTCGGAGTGATATCGCCAACGACTTCAAGATCCAGCCCGCTGCTGTCGATGAGCTTCTCCGGGACCTTCGAAAATCCATTGAGTTCTGCATTGAAGTGGAGAACAACAAGAAGACCTCCGATGTCGAGAACTTCGAGGAAGTCTACGAAGAAATCAAGGCGAAACTCGTGGAATTGAGAGATAACCCTGTGAGAAGTGAAAATCCCCTCATCTACCACGTCGATGTTGCGTCCATGTATCCAAACATCATGACTTCAAATAGACTCCAGCCTGACTCCATGAAGACCGAGGAGGACTGCGCTGCATGTGACTTCAACAGACCGGGCAAGACTTGTGATCGAAGGTTGGAATGGTCTTGGAGAGGTGAATTCTCTCCTGCCAAGGCTGATGATTACAACTTGGTGAAGAGAACTTTGCAATCTGAATTGTTCGACCCTGTGAAACCTTGGTTGCCAAAACGAACCTTCGACGAGCTTCCGTATCCTGAACAGGCCCTGCTTATCAAAAATAGACTCGGCGACTACTCGAGAAAAGTCCACAAGAAGAAGAAGATAACTGAGACTATCACAAGAGAGGCCATTGTGTGCCAGAGAGAAAACCCGTTTTATGTCAACACGGTCAGAAACTTCAGAGACCGTCGTTACGAGTTTAAAACCCTCGCGAAGGTATGGAAGGGCAAGTCTTCTAAATGTACAGACACTATTTCTCGAGACGAGGCCAACAAGATGGTGGTTCTTTATGACTCCTTGCAGCTTGCACACAAGGTCATTCTTAACTCTTTCTACGGATACGTCATGAGAAAAGGGTCCCGTTGGTATTCTATGGAGATGGCGGGTATCACGTGTCTCACTGGGTCAAAAATCATTCAAATGGCCAGGGCTTTGGTGGAGAGAATCGGTCGGCCTTTGGAGTTGGACACCGACGGTATTTGGTGTATTTTGCCCAAGTCATTCCCTGAAAACTTCAATCTTAAATGCAAGGACGGAAAGAACATCTTTTTGGAGTACCCCTGCTCGATGTTGAACTATTTGGTGCACCAGGAATTCACAAACCACCAGTATCAAGATCTCGAGGACCCCGAGAGATTTAAGTACAGTACCAAGTCTGAGAATTCCATCTTCTTTGAAGTCGATGGGCCTTACCGCGCCATGGTGTTGCCCACTTCGAAGGAGGAAGGAAAGGGTTTGAAAAAGAGATATGCCGTCTTTAACCACGATGGTTCTTTGGCTGAATTGAAGGGTTTTGAATTGAAGAGACGGGGAGAATTAAACCTTATCAAAAACTTCCAATCCGACATTTTTAAGTTGTTTCTTGATGGTGATACCTTAGAGAACTGTTACAAGGCAGTTGCTACTGTTGCAAATAATTGGCTAGATGTCTTGGACACCAAGGGTGGTATTTTGGAGGACGAGGACTTGATTGAGCTTATTTGCGAGAACAAGCTGATGAGTAAGGCTCTCACAGAGTATGAAGGCCAAAAGTCCACTTCCATCACAACAGCAAAAAGATTGGGTGAGTTTTTGGGCGAAGAAATGGTCAAGGATGCTGGCTTGGCATGTAAATATATCATCAGTTTGAAACCACTCAACAGCCCGGTCACTGAGCGTGCCGTTCCTGTCGCCATCTTCTCCTCAGAGAAAAAAGAGTACTTCTTGAAGAAATGGCTAAAGGAACCCTCGCTCACTGAGTTCGATCCCCGTTCTGTGTTGGACTGGGGATACTACTACGAGCGGTTGGCGTCGGTTGTGCAAAAGATCATCACCATCCCTGCTGCATATCAGAGTGTGCAGAACCCTGTACCTAGGGTTCCACATCCTGATTGGTTGAGAAAACGTATTCTTGCTCAGGAGGATAAGCTTCAGCAATCGTCGATTTCTTCTTTCTTCGGCGCCACCTCAAAGAAAGAACACCAAGGAAAAGCTCTAAAGGATATCGAAGAGTTTGTTGACATTGCAGATGGTTCCTTGCCTGGGCCACATATGGGCAAGGTCACTGTCAAGAAAAGAAAGCTTCGCGAAGCACAACAGGCGAGAGTTGAAGAGGAGGAAAGACACGCGGCCCTTTTGCAAGGGAAATGTCCATCGATGACTGAAGATTATGCCGGATTCTTGGAGTACCAAAAGGCAAAGTGGTCTCTCCAGGCCAAAAACAGGGACAGGAGAAAGAAGCTATTTGGTGAGAACTCGGAGTCTTCGCACAGATCTTCGGTTGGAAACATGATCCGAAAACAGGCCGAGAACATCGCAGGTTCTAATTGGGAAATCTTGGAGTATAAGATAGACCCTACAAACGTGGGAGTTCTCAAGGTTTTCGTGCTTTCAGGAGGGAAAGTGTACTCATTTTCGTTCCATATCCCAAAGCAAGTCTACGCAACTTTCAAAGCAGAGCTCTCAAGCAAAAAGACCATTCCGAACTGTGAGGTCGAAAAGTCCAAAGCGATCCTTCCAAATGGTCACGATGCATCGAACCTTTACAAATTTACGATGCCTGAAGCAACCTACAACGAGGAGATTAGCAGGGTTGACAGTTTGCTCCATGACTCGAGGATTTTGGGATTGTACGAATCGGAAATTAGTTCGGTCGACAGAGCGATCATCAATTTGGGAAACACTGTGCGCTTCGATGACACCAGAGTCGGGGCGTTGGGTAAATGTTTGAAGACAGGTTTCACAACAAAAGACTTGATCCAGGTCGACCAAACTCAGTACTTGAAGAGATTTGGAATGGAGATCTTCTACTTACTCCATCTTGTCACCAACAGCTACGAGTTTTTCTCGCTCTATAACACCTGGACAAACACGGTATTTCTCTGTGTCTTGAAGCCATCCAGCGGTGCTCAGGAGCTTCCATCAAATCTCGAGAAGATCTATAAGGAGATCTATCAGTCCAGAAAGGACTCTTTCACGAATCTTTACAACATCGTCGACTACCCCACTGATGTAAAGTTCGAGACCGTTTACTTCACCAAACCTTCGTCGTTGTATAAGAAGCTCAACTCCACCTTGAGGAAGATCCACGAGGGAAGGAGTACGAAAGCATTGTTTGCGATCCAATCACCATATTGCAACAAGGTGTTGAACCTTCTTGATAGCGCTGTTGACTTCCCCACTATCAGATTAAGCGTGAGAGAAGTGCCTATGCCTGCAATCGGGTGGCAGTCGCTCATCTCGCAAAGAATCATGAAGCACTACTTCAATTTGGCGTCCGGGATTAAAAACTTGATTGACCTTTCAAACTACTCCAAGATTCCAGTTTGCAACTTGCAAGCCGAGAACCTTGACTATTTGATCGACGTGCAATATGCCAGACGGTTGACTGAAAACAATGTCGTTTTGTGGTGGTCCAACAATCTCTACCCAGATCATGGGGGATATGAAGCTGACCAGGTTGACGAGCTGGAGAATCTCGAGTCGATCACCATCAACAACCCTGAGATTTATGAAACAGCATGTTTGGAGATCGATATCGGCACCTTGACGATCAATACCATTTTGACTAGTTCGCTCATCAATGAGATGGAGGGTACGGATATGGCAGATGACCCCTTGGACGGAGGCGATAACAATGGATCTTCTACATTGGCGATCGATACATTTTCGCCCACTGCTTTGTCGCACTTGAGAGCAATGGTCAAGCAATGGTGGGATGACGCCATGAACCACAATATACATGCGGATTCCATGACAAGTCAACTTGTGATCTGGATCCAAAAACGAAACTCTAAGTTGTACGATTACACGCTTCACAGACATATACACAAGCTAACATACAAAGCGTTGAGGCAGTTGGTCGGAGAGTTTAGGAGAATGAATGCACAAGTTGTCTTTGCAACCAAGCTGAAGTTGATCATCCAAACGGCCAAGATCTCCGTGGAAAACTCGTATGCTTTCGGAAACTATGCGGTCAATGCCATTCGTTCCAAGCCATTGTTCAACTTCCTTGAATTGCGGATTGCCCGCTACTGGGATCTCTTGATATGGATGGACGAGTTTAACTATGCCGGCCGGTGCTGCAAGGAGATCACAAACGAGGAAGTGCAAGACTTGGTTCCGTTCAGCAAATGGCAAATGAAGGAGTTTCTTCCACTCATGTTCCAGAATGAGTTTGAGGACTGGATGGTCATTTTCTTGGACGCGTTGGCCACCTACAAGAGTGAAGTTTTGCTTGGAGGCACACAGCTGGGCACACAAAGAATCACCCAGTTGGCACACATATTGAACGGACAGAAGAAGCAGGATATGGCCAACGAGGCAGAGGGCGAAGACGACTATGTCAGTGAGGTGATGGTGAACTTCCGCAAGCCCCTCAGTGTGAGAATTCAGAAACTCAACCGTCGCCAGAACGAGTCGATTCTCAATCCTGAAATGAAACAGGAGTACGAGTTCCCGAGACTCGCTGGATCGCACCTCAACATGAAGAACCCAGTGTTGGAACTCGTCAAGTTTTTGTGTGGTGTTTTCGGCTTGTCGAGCAAGAGAAGCATCGAGGTGCGCATGTTGCGTAAGGATCTTCTCCAGGAGCTCGACGTGAGGGAGTTCAGCACCGAGTCGTTGTTCGCTAACCCCAGTGCATCCTTGACCATCACCTCCGTCATTTGTGACTACTGCGAGAATATCCGCGATGTGGATTTCTGTAGAAACGAGCAGAAGGACGTGTGGGCATGCACCAATTGCCACAAGTCATACAACACAGCTGCCATGGAGGAGGAGCTCATTGCACAGTGCAACAAGTTGGTGACCAAGTACTTGAGCCAGGACTACCAGTGCTCGAAATGTCACGCAATCAAGAGTGACAACATGAGCGAATTCTGTAAATGTTCTGGCGACTGGGCCGAGACGGTCAAGTTCGAGTACGTAGAGAAACGGCTCCTGGTGTTCCGCAACGTGGCCAAGGTCTACGGCTTGAAGATGTTGCTGGTCCAACTTGAGGATTATTTCTAGTACAGGCAAAAATGATAAATTTTAATGATTGGGCTTTGATGTTCCTGTATATTTCTTCCAATCTTGTATTTATAATTGACACGAATTAATTATTTGCATCCGATTAATATTTGCATCTTTCTCCGCGCAACACCATCGCAAACGCGCATCACTCATCAGCTCAGCTCGCGACATGCATCTACTTTCACACTATATCATCAATATCTGATGGATCTGCCACAAAACACCAAATTCCGTGAAAATGAGCAGGACCTTCTAGCTGCGTTCATCACAAAAGATGCAGAGGCCCTGGCGGCTAATGTGATTGTGCTGGGCTACAAATCCGTGGGAAAATCGCACGTGGTCCTCCAACACCTTGAAAATATAGGCATACGACGAACAGTGGTCAATTGTGACGAATTCATCACGCAGAAAGTGCTCCTCCAGAAATGCTTACATGGGATCAAGGCAGATAGCAGTATCGATTTGTCAAACTACGTTCAGAGGTACGTCTACAAAGGCTTGGGGGTCACGAGGCTTTCTTCCCTATGTGAAACCTTCTCTAACTTTCTCATGGCACTCGAGCAGTTCGTCGAGGAGACGGGATACAATGAGCCGCACGTGTTGGTGTTGGACAGATTCGACCAGTGCCTCGAGACCACCGACGAGCTCTTCCGGTCGTTTGTCAAGCTCAGAGAGTACTCCTCCATTAGAAACATCAGCATAGTATACATCATCTCCCGCCTGGAGCCGCAGCAGGTTGCCACGTTGAGCGTGCCATTCATATGGTTCAAGCCGTACTCGCTCGAGCAGGTGGCAACCATTATGGCGAAAATGACACCCCCCGAGGTTCTAGGAGGCAAAGTGGACTCCACATTTTGGGCCCAGTTTGCGAAGTTGGTGGTGGATTTGCATTTCGATTACACGGGGTCGGACCTCTCACTTATAAGGGATATTTGCGAAAACCTCTGGCCTTCTTTTGTAGCGCAGTCGTATGAAGAACGAGACTTCTTGTCCATCTACAGACTGATCAAAGACGAGCTAGTTAAAGACGAGGTTGTGACCAACAGCACGGTCACAATGTACGAGACGGGCTTTCTCGAGGAGGCAAACAGTGCTCCGTATGCAGACTTGCCATTTCACTCGAAGTATCTCCTCATTGCCGCGTACTTGGCTTCCTATAACGACCAGAAACTGGACGTGCAGTTGTTTTCCCGCGTAAAGGCTATCAAAAAACGGCTGCCGCGGAAATCGCCCGAGAAGTCGCACGAGGCGTCGGTGAAAAAGTCATCGATTGAATCACGCTTTCTTTCGGCAGCTTACTTCGATCTAGAACGTATGAAGGCCATCTTCTCTGTTATATACAGGAACGAGTCCCTGACCCTTTCTAGAGATAACCTGGAATACTTTAACTTATATCACGATCTTTCGGAGCGGGATCTTGCAAAGAAAGAGACCGAGTTCAACTCGTTCACCGTCATCAAAAACGTCGATTTGAATGTCGAGATCGCGACATTGGCTGGTTTGGGCTTGATCTCCAGCACGTATTCCAAAGACATTTTAAGCAACAAGATCCGGTGGAGATGCAACATCGGCTGGGACGTTATCAACGAGATTGCAAAAGACGTAAAGTTTCCTTTGATGAACTACATATTAGAGAAGTAGGGGGGATGCCGGGAGTTGCTGTTTGCCATTTGCATACGGCATTCTTAAGAAACAGGATAATATTTCTCTCTTCTCGACTCGAATATGACACTTACGATGGGAACTGTTTAAGACATCATTTGGCAAACGATTAAATTCCATAATCGTCTTGCTTGAAGAACGGTCATGATCTGATGCCAAAATTTAGAACCAATGACGTTTAATATATGTATGTCCTTTTTAAAATTCGAAGCTGCGTTTCTAAACTCGGTATAGTCAAGAATCCTTCGACTGTTAATTCTACTGCTCTCCATCAAAAGTCGATTCCGCCACTGGACGGAACTCTGACTCGTTAACTCTTCGCACTTCTACCTTATTTTCAAAATAAGTCTCTTTCCAATGTTTCATCTCATAATTCGAGTATGGGCCATGTACCTCTGCATCGCCCTGCCATCTAAATTCCCACACGACCGCGCCATATTCGTTTACTTCCGCTTCCAGGTTATCTGCTTTCCTTTTGATACCTCTTGCCAGACTATCTTGATAATTCTCACCTGTTTCCTGGAAATATGCACGCATGAGCTCCTCGCGGCTCAAATCATACGCTGAAGATATGCCTTTGTCACTAACGAGCCGCTCACAACACTCAGTAATTCTAAACACTCTTTCTTTACGGGCATAATCGTTTAAAGCATCGTTGTTTTCCACTTTTTTCAGTCGATTTTTCTTCGCAGGCCTTAGTCTGGAAAGGGCCTCCATGGAGGTTTCTGCAGGTTCTAATTGCAATATGAGTTCCAGCAATATCTCCAGGGTAGGTTTGGAAGGCACTGCTTTTATTTCAGGTTTTATGGGTATGTGCCGTATTTGTGCTTCTTGTGCCATCTGTAGATTTGCATCGCCAGGGGCAAGCCAGGGCTCGTCTTCGTCACTATCTGATCTTTTCCCTGGGATGAAATTCATGTCTTTGTCGAACTTTCCAGACTCGGCCTCCTCGCGTAGATTGAACGGTTCCAATTTCACGTCATTTTGGCCCATATTCTTGAACCTCGTACCATCGAACCCCTTGTCAAAATCGTGGTCTACTATTAAGCCTTGGTCTTTCTCAAACTGAATATTATCAAACAAGTTGTTTTGTGTTTTAGGTGGAACTTTCGATATGGGTTTCTCTGTGTCGGACGCAAACATGTCGTCTTCATCCATGTCCAGTTTGTTTTCGTTTTCTTGCAAATTTCCGCTTTTTTCTACTTCATTTTCTGAGACGTTCGAGTCGTCTGAATCGTCATACGCCTGTCCATCAGAGTCGGACTCATAGCCCGAGGCTAGTTTCGTTTTGTTTCTGGTCTTGCGAGGATTGAGCGAGTCAATTTCGTTATCCAGCATAGCGAGTTTAAGCGATTGTATATCTAGGAATATTTTTGGGATTTGTTTTTGCCTCTCTGGCAGTAGAATACGTCATCAATCACCAGCCATGCACCTCGTTAATGCATCGCGCACGTGATGCGGAGCGCCACCTTCTCAGATTTGCAATCTATAATGGACCTCTTCTTAACCCACCCAGTTTCCTTAGCTTGATTCCAAATATGACCGATTTTGACCTCGACGACGTTCTCAATCTCGAGGAATCTTTTTACGAGACAGGGTTCCAGGAAGGTCACGAACATTCTGTGAGAGAACAGATGCTAGAAGGCAAGATCTACGGTCTCCAGACAGGATTCCAAAGGTTTCTCATCGTAGGCTATTTACAAGGATTGTTAGAGGAATGGAGCAAACTCGATAATCCTCAAATCAAAACACATCTTGATCAGCTACGGAAGTATATGGGGGCGATTTCCATGAGCAACGACGACCAAGCGGTGGCCCTTTATGAAAAGTCCATCTCCAGTGCCCGAAATAAAGCCCGGGTCATCGGTACGATCACAAAAACAGGTGACAAACTCAACGGGCTAGATACGCTCATCAAGGAAGTCGGCGGAAATCTACAGGTGTCGGAAAACTTGAACGAAATGTGGTAAGTTTGCATTGGATTTGAGAGGATGGGAACAAAGCAATGTGATGGTAGTATGAATGCAGCGTTCTTTCCGGTAAAAATATCCCGCAATTCTTGAGTGAATGGAGACTTCCTATTGAAGAATCGGAATCTTCTTATTGCCTCAAACTTGTCTCAGAGTTGTAAGCGAACGTCGTCGGCTCATATACTCAGAGAGTCACCCAAAAAGCCCAACAACCCCAAGAAGATTGTGGTAATATGTATGAGATATGTCTTCTGGGAACTCACGGTCAGCAAAACCTTTACTTGGACGCTTTTTATCTGTCCTACAATGACAAATCTTGTAGGATAGAAGGTAAGTTCTCTCTTGCCACCCTCACCAATCCTAATTGGAATTGTCTCTTCAATGCCGAGATCGAGAAGCAGATTTTTGTCTAGAAATGCGTACCATGCTTGACCTATACTGCCGGATTTTCAAAATAGCATTCCTCGAATAGCCACTCCCTTTAACGGAAGCCAAATGCAAAGCATGCGTGCCTAGCGATTCATCCATTGGATCAACATCTCGTTCCCCCATCTTTCCACATAATATGAATTTCGTGATACGCTTTAAATTAAATCAAACAATTGAGATGAAAATTCGCTACGCTACGAACTAAAACTGGATCAGCATGTAAGTGTGATCGATCATGAGATATAATGAAAACTACCAATATACCTCCTTAACTCCACTCTAAACACTAAACTCTCGTTGAAAGCCAACTTTAAAACTCAATTACAAACCTTGGCCCTCAAAATTCAATATCAAGTGGGAGCAGTTTCCCAGGCGCGTCCAAGCGGTAGCTAAGAATGCCCCCGAGCGGGCAATCGTTCACTCCAATAATAAGTTCTTCATCCCGACCCGAATCGGTCAGACAGACATTAAGTCCAATACACTTTCCGATGAAATCAATCAGCTGCACTCTAGAATGAACGGGCTCTGCATAGCTCACCAAATCGTCCATCTGGATCACGCCCACGTGATCCAAGCTTTCTGCCCACACCACATGGTTTCCGAAATGACTGAATCTGCAGTTCCGCACAGGCCCGCCGAGGATCCCGCCATCACTATCAAAAGCATGTGACCCCAACGCACTGTTCCAGCAATGCGTGCTTGAATGGGTCATTCTGCGGTCCCACAACCGTACTGTCCCGTCCTGGTTTCCTGAAACCAAGACATGTTCATCGAGAGGCGACCAGTCGCAGCTAAACCCGTAGTCCGTATGTCCTTGAAAAGTCACGCTGGCTCTGAAATTCTCCCCAAGACACCGCCGGTCCAAAATGAAGTTATCCTTACTGTCTGCAGCGACAAAAAACTCGTGTGGGTTGTGAGGGTTCAGCGCTAGTCTGTTGGCTGCAAACGGGAGCTGGATGGATGCAGTTTTCTTTGACTTTTCAATATCATAGTATCGAAGCCTTGCATCATTCGACGCAATCGTGAGCTGCGTATTATCCTTGCCTATGTTGATGTCATTGGTGATTCCGTCGGAAGAGCGTGTTAGGAGTACTTCTTCTGCGGGTTTTGTACTGTTTGGGTCCTCGATATCCACCAACACAAACCCGCCTTCAAACGTGCCGGAAACTAGAAACTTATTGGAGCAGGCCATCGACGAGACCCTGCTGGCCTGGTTGTGTTTAAGTTCCCTCGAGTCGACCAAACAGTCGAGTTTCATTGCGTCTGATCTCATCGAAGTTTCGTCTGGCATGACCCGGATCAACTTAAATAGGCTGTGGCAGTCCTCGGAATACTGTTCGCCCGAATCTAGGAATACAGGCTCAAGCGCATCGTCGTGGAAGTACGATGAGGGATAGAACACACCGTTCGACGCTTGGTTTCCGCAGACCACAAGAGAGCGGAGCTGGAAATGCGTGATGTGTGTTTTGAGCCTGCTGTAGAACTTGTGGAACTCGAAGAAGTCCGTTTTTGTGTCGTAGGTTAGGAGCTGAAGGCTCTGCAGAAAAGTCAGTTAGTATTAGTGATTCAGTCAAAAAAGAGATATATTGTTTTTTAGGTCAACTTACTTTCAAAGCCTGTTTCCTGGAGTTTGGCACGTTAGTAAACCACAGGAAATCGGCCACCCGGGCCCGTTCCATGTAGAATTTTTGCCGGAGACTGGCGCCCCACGATAAGCCCTGGACGTTCATATGCGGATCGATCTTTGTGAATGCAAACGGGAGATTGCCCTCGCGCTCCTTCAAAGAGCTGAGGATATTCAAGATGTCTGTTTTTGTTAGCGTAGCGGCATCATCATATAGAAGATTGTAGAGGAAAGTGAGAGATTCCGATTGGCTTAGTTCATATACATTCGATGGGTTGACTGTGCTGGGTAGAGAGTTCTGTACGAGCTCGGAGAAGTCGGAAGTATTTAAACCTTCCGAGGAATTTGCCATCTGCTCCTGTGAAAGCTCCACGGTCATGGTCACTGGGCTTCAGGTGTTGGAGAATAGTGGATTTTGGTTGGTAGTAGGAGGATGAGATGGTAGGTCTAAGAAGTATGATTCGACCTGATCGTATGAATCTTGCGTCGATAGTGTTTTTGCTACGAGATTCTTTGGTTGGTAGAGTAATGCGATATTGAATAGATGGTTACAGTTGAAACTTCGAAGAGATAAATAAGTGGCGATATGTTTTTGGAATAGATTAAAAGATACGTCTTCGCCTTGTGCACGACAGGTAAGATAGCTCAACTGAGACAAATGGAGAGTTTTGCGTAAGATACTTAACGACTTGGAAGAGTATGTGAAGGGTATATCTCAAATGAATTTGTTGGGATTCTGAAGTGAAGGGTCTTTTGTCTGGTGGTGGGTGTCTATCTGTTTCAAACCTACCTACTAATTTAATTCGCAGTTATAACGGTCCCACGGTACCTGCGCTCTGCGGGCTAATTAAAACAACGACCACGCCTACAAACAACAATATAGAATGACATGACAAAAAAGTTCCCACCTTGCAGATATATTTGATAAAATGTGTCTCTTTGATTGTTTCTTTATTTGTTTCTATATCATATTGTCTATATCAATAGTCCTCTTTAAGAAAACCCTTCTCCGCCAACAGGCGCATGTTGTGCCTCCAGGTAGTGTTAATATTTTCCTCATTTTGTGCCACACTCGAGGGATTCTCGATGGCTCCTCCCGTCACAAGATAAGACCCACTCTCTTCTGTGCCCAAATTTGTATCTAAAGCTGCTCTGAGCGTGGCCAACGCGCCCTCCTCACTGGAGACACCCATCACTTTCCCGCACCCTTGGAATCCAAGCTTGAAAAGCGGGCCAACGGCAGGCAAGTCAGTCCACCAGTCGTAAAGCCGGGTGTCGGTTATCACGCCCGGGTGAACGGAAAATGCCAAAATCTTAGGGTGTTTTTGGGCAAACTTCCGCATGAACTCGATGGCACCACGCTTCGCATTTCCGTACCGCACCCAACTATACAATGCACTTGGGAATTTGTTGATTGGGTCCGCTGGATCCCAGTATTTCACCGACATATTGTGTCCGATGGAACTCAAAGTGATCACACGGGGCACGGTCCCTTGTGCAGCTGACTTTTCCAATGCTGAAAGAAGCTTAGTGGTGAGCAAAATGGGCGCCACCAAGTTCACCTGGTACTGGATTTCGTAGCCGTCTTTCGTCATTTCGAAAGGCACAGCCATTACGCCAGCGTTGTTGATGAGAATGTCCAACTGGGATTCCTTAGCCAAAAAGTCGTCCGCGCAGTTCTCGACGGATTTCAAGTCACAGCAATCCAAATGGAGCGAGCGCAACTCACCAAGTGGCTTGCTTTTCGTGTCAGCTTCCGAGTATTTGCTCACTCTTGCATCCGCCTCGGCTGAGATGTCTTTGATCGCCTGAGAAACTTTTTCATTGTTTCTGCCAGCAACGTAGACTACGTAGCCATGGAGATAGAGGTGTAATACGGTATACCAGCCGATTCCTGAGTTTCCACCGGTAACGATAGCGGTTTGTCTTTCCTCTGTGAGGTTATGATAAGGTGCCGTATCAGGGTTGAAGAATTTAGTATTAAGAACCATTTTGAGGAAAGTCTGGTCTGAAATATGGATAGGGTGCTATCTGAAGATTAGGGTAGATAACGCTGGTCACATGACCATCTATGAGTATCGCTCGCTGTTAACGAGCTGCCGGGAAATCAGACCCGCGGGTTGCAATAACATGATTGCAGCATTTAAACAAGCAATTTACCGAACCTTCAATCAATTTAAATAATATAATACATTGTTCTAGACTCTTTTGCATTGCTCTCTTCCAAGCTCCTACCTCTTTTGTGAGGATCGAGTCTAAAAACTCTAGTCTATAAATATTTTAAATACTCAAGGCTTGAGTCGCGCGTCGTTTCAATACAGATCCCAAAAATACATACAATGCAAGATGCATCAACAAGCCTGATTTGCATTCTTGAATTTAGTTCTTGTTCCTTTTCTTATGCCGTTGACCCGTTTAATACTCCTTCCATGCCACGCCATATGGAAAGCACAGACCTCTGAAAATGCCACTGGCCAGATCGCAAATGAGTGGCACCTTGCACCATTCCAAATCGAAGGCCACGATCACCTATGTTTCGTAGATCACATTCGCAAAAGTCTTGATGAATTGAGAAATGACCCTGATGCGCTTCTTATCATTTCAGGAGGCCAGACAAAAGCAGAAGCAGGGCCAATTTCGGAGGCACTCTCTTATTTTCAGCTCGCTCAAAGACTTGTGGAGAAAGATGATCAGGACTTATTTCAAAGAGTGTTTCTCGAGGAGTTTGCGCGTGACTCGTTGGAAAACGTCCTATTCCTGATCTGTAGGTTCTACGAAATTCTGGCATCCTATCCCGAGTTTATCACCGTGGTTGGCTTCGAATTTAAGAGGGCCAGGTTCCTCAAATACCACTTGGAAGAAGCATTCAACTTTCCTGAATCCAGGGTAAAATATATTGGAAATGCGCCAACTCCGGGTCCAGAAATTGACCATGACCAATACTTTTCAAGCTTAGTCGCTGCAGAAAAAAAGCACGCCCTCGATCAATTTGCAACTGATGTTTATGGGCTCAGAACCCCACTACAAGGCAAAAAGCAGCTGAGAGATCCTTTCAAGAGACATCATGGCTATGAGCTTAGTAATCCTAGAGTGAGCAAGTTCTTGAATAGTATTAGAAATTACAACAATAATCTCACTGATGAAGAGATCAGAGGTCAGTTGGACATAACCTGGGCGTCGTGAATACTTAGCATAATCGATTAAACTTTACACTGGTCGTATTTTTCTTTTCGACTGTAGAAAGTTATAATGAGAATGTGTTATATTCTCATATACTAATTCTATAGATCAAAGATGTTCGCGAGACTAAGCACATGGTGTCAAGACCTCAAGGACATCATTCTTACTCAAATCATGCTCAAGTAATGTCGTCAATTCTTCCAAGATCTCCCTGGTTTCCCTTGGACTGGCAATCCACACTGTACATGCGCTAAGACGGGCCTTGAAGTCGTTGGCTCCCACAGACGCAAACTGGTCGCCAATGTGGAGACTCGAGCTCTTGGAGATCTTACAGTGGGAACCGTTGCATGTCTTGTATAAATACTGCTGCAACGCCTCAACACCAAGAGCCTTATCTCCAATGTCCACCCAAACATCCGCACCGCCGTTGAACGCACAGACCTTGACCTCGCTTTCTTTCTCGTAGGTGACATCATTCGCGATTTCCCCACTGTTTTCATCGACTAGACGCGTATCCTTCGTGCTGTTCTGGTTCAAAAATTTGTTGAGTTCCGCCAGAATTGATAACACCATCTCCTCCAACGTCTCTCGCTGGATCTTGTACCCGTTCACAGGAATAATTCCCAACGAGCGTTCTTTCCTGATGATAGTTGTCTTGGTCTCGTCCTCTAGCCTCATTTTCTTACGAAGGCGTTTCAAGTGCTCATGCGAGAGTTCCATGACCTCGGTGAGTTTGTCCTGGTTCCAGCTCTGCATGATGGGCAAGTACCACTCGTCCCCCTCGATGAACTGCAAGTTCCCCTCACTTGAATTGAACCGGAACAAATAGTTGGACTCTCCACCCATGATGAGGAAGTTGTTCTTTTGAATAGGCAGCAAGGCGTTTGATTCCCTCAAGGCCTCTATGAGGCCCAGTAAGCGTTCCTGGTACGAGTCGGCTCCCTGTTGCCCGGGATATCCTGCAGCGGTGACCACGGCCACATATAAATCGAGTTTGAGCAATCTAACTAGGAGATCAACGAGCGGAGAATCTCTCTCTAAACATTTTCCATCTTCGTATAAGGTGACGTCACCGTCAAAAGTCACGAGACGGAGTCTTTTGTCAGTTTCCAGTGCACTAGTAAGTGCAAGCACCTGTGCGGTATTCAAAATAGACCGGATGTCGTTGAACGAAGGACTCACAAGAGTACGCCTCGAGATCAGCCGTTTGTGATCTTCGATCAAAAACGCGTCTTTTAAAGGAAGCTTCGTGAAAAATCTGCCCACAGAAGGTACCAATTGTCGGAGCCTCGTGCGGACCACGTGGTGCGTATCCAGCAGTCGCTCATCTAGAGCAATAGTGTTTTCAATGAGTTTCTCTACATCGTGAAAGACCTCCAAATACCGGGTCTGCAATGTTTTTTCGATCCGTTGCTCCAACTTTTCCATTCTCCGCTGGTCCGGCGTGGCGTGAGTAGGAAAGTATTTCTCGGACTCGTCGATGTCACCGTGAAGTACGAACGGCACGGCCAAAAGGCCCTTTATCCACTCGATCAACTCGTCTCTTTTGTGAGTTTTGAGCGCATATTCCACTCTGTAGCGAGAGGTCATGGTTTTATTTTTAGTGAATGTATAATTGTTGTACTTGCTTTGGAGTTGGTACCAATGCAATAAATAGAAAAGTTTGTGGGGAAGTATATAACTATAGCGCCACCACGTTTCGCGACGTACAACGCCGATCTAAGAGTGCACGTGGGTTATCGTCCGGCAGGTAACCTGGCATTATGATCAAAGTGGAATTGACGGTTAAAATTATGTGAGCCTTCTACACGTGTATGCACATAAACCTCTTATAATTTACTAATTTCGTTTCATATTATACAATGCAATTTACAAACCACCGTTGGCTCTTCTTCTGTCACGCTCGTCGGCGATGGACAACTTGATACCCTTACCCTTTGGCAAGGACACATAAGGCTTACCGGCCTCAGTACCAACGACGAAGACGTTAGATTGTCTGGTGACGAAAGTGTTCTCCAAAGCGTCCTTGATGTGAACCAAGTCGAAACCACCCTCGTGCTTCTCTCTGTGCACAATGACACCGACTCTGCCCATATTCTTACCGCCAGTGACCATGGCCAAAACACCGGTGTCGAACTTGATGAAGTCGGTGATCTTACCAGTGGCCAAGTCGATCTTGACGGTGTCGTTGGCTCTGACAGCTGGGTCTGGGTATCTGATGGTTCTACCGTCGTGGGTGACGGCGTATGGGATACCTCTCTTGCCCAAAGCGATCTTCTTGACCTTACCCAACTTGTAGGAAGCCTCCTCAGCGGTAATTCTGTGGACTGTGAATCTACCCTTGACGTCGTAGATCAATCTGAAGTTCTCGTTGGTGGCCTCCAAGGTGATGACGTCCATGAAACCGGCTGGGAAAGTCGAGTCGGTTCTGACCTTGCCGTCGACCTTGACGTGCTCTTGCATCAAGATGGCTTTCACTTCTCTACCGTTCAAGGCGTACTTCAATCTGTTTCTCAAGAAAACGATCAAAGGCAACGACTCTCTCAACTTGTGCGGACCAGCAGAGGGTCTTGGGGCGTAGGTGCCGGACAATTTGTCCAACATCCAGTGCGATGGGGCTGCCAATCTCTTGAGGTGCTTCTTTCTAAATAAGTTAGTATTTGTTTTCCATGACTACAGACAGACTAGATAATTAGAAGTGATCGAAAAATCAGTGGGTTGGGAACTTATGGGCTCATGAGGGCAAGCCGCCATGACTTGCAGCAGGTGTATATGGTCAAGCCGATACGACATTCATCATTGAACGCGACATTATTCAAGAAAGGTGACCTCCTCAGCACTCAGCGCAAAAAGTCATGGCTTGTCTCGCAAAAAAATCACAGTTTTCGATGAAGTTCCACATGTGGCACGGCTTATACCGCTCATCCCATTGATTTTCGATCACTCCTAATTATCAAAGACAAGGCTCCCAATCCGCGCCAGAATCAAAAGATTCTGGCTGGAATCCGGTTTATACCCCGAGAGGAAACGGATATTTTTCGTGTATTCTGCTCAAATCGAGCAGACCACATCTTGTTTTGCCTTGCATTAGTCTGTCTTCGTAGTTGAAGATCAGATTAGACATACGGGCCTCTTGCCATTTTTGATAATTAGTTGTGATGAAGGGAAAAGAAGAAGGGAGTGAAAATTTTTTCAAAAGCTTTTTTCAAGCGCGCAGCCCAGGGACTCGCGACTCACGTGATCAAATGGTACTTGCACGTCCTGATATGCAGGGTCAGTCACGTGCGCTGCCACTTAAAATAATTGTGGGATATAGTTAACCACTTGCAACTGGTGAAACAAAAAGGAATAATCTCTGTCTTAGTATTTGTATGTACGAATTCAAATCTTCAGTTCTGCTGAATAGTTGATTTTGTTTGCGTCACAAGCTGCCTGTAGCTCAGTGGCTTCCGGTGTGTTCACTTTGGCTTCTTTATCGGTGAACTTCCCACTGAATTCATGACAATGGCATCCGGAGTGCCGACGATTATTCACTAAACATCCAAGGACATATTTTCCATAGCTGTGTCTTGTTTGTTCCAGACTTAGATTCTCAAAGAGGGATATGGCTGGGCACATTTAGCACGGCCATCTGGCCAGTGTAGTTCTAACAAAGTATTAAATGTCAATCTGAGAAATCAAAATATGGTGTCCTTGGGCTCGTCGATCTTGTGGTTATTGAGTGCGGAGCCACCATTTCCGGTGGGCATATTCTCCACATCTGTATGTTCCTCGTGTTCGGCGCTGTGTTCGAGTGCCAAGCGCTCGGAACGTGACATTTTCGTCACTTTTTCTACTTCGGCGCCCGTCATAACTTTAATCCAGTCAATCTTCAACGAGAATGGGCCGTATTGCTTGTCCAATAACCCAATTCCAACAGTCTTCACCTCGGACTTGTTGAGCTCATTGCCATCCTGGATTACACCCCAGTTGGTCATAACGAAGTCATTGAGTGGAATCACCACGGTCTCCCACTCACCTGGGTGATGTAAAAACAATCTGTGCTGGAACAAATCCGTTACCAATGGCGTGTTAGCTTGAATATTGACGAGATACTTTCTGCGGTCTCCATTCACCCGCAAAACCATCAGAGTGTAACGAGACCAGTCCCAATATGAGTCTCCAGAGAGCCACGACTCTCTCTGGTCTTTTGTTCGAAACATAGCGTAGCCAGAACGTGTGACTTCGGGATTATCTTTAGGAAGGTCAAGGTTCAAGTTTCCGTAGAAATGACCCGACCCTGTCTCAGGATGTACTCCGAAATATGCCTCAGAGAATCCGCCCATCTCCTTATCACTCCTCGTCATGACTTTTTCGAGCGACTCGTCCGGGTGCTTGCGGAAGTTGAGAATCGTTTGTAATGCCTTGGTTTGGTCCGTGGACTTGGTGAAAATACGGCCCAAGGCCGAGTTGAGGCCGAGAGATCTAAGCGACATTGCAGTTGTGGAATATGAGACTCTTGCAAAGCTTGTGGGAGGTACAGGATCTTATAAATCGGCGATGGCAAGAGTGGTCTTTTAAAGTTTGCCAATTGAGTTGAATTGCTTGTGTTCTGTGTCACGTGCGAACTGGTTTTGAGTGCGTCTGGTGAGGAAGGAGATAGGGGTAGGAATAGCGTAGCTGGGACTTAAAAATCTGAGTGTGGGTAAAGGCAGGAAAATGAATCAAATGAGCTTACGGGTTATTATTTACCTGTTTTTCCAATCTGAAAATAATTTCAGCTTCGCATGCATTGTTGTAGGGCAGATGTTGTTCTTATATTAACGCTAAGGGCATGTCGCACCTCAGGAATGTGTGGGGCGATCATGAAGGGATCGATGACCAGTCATTAGCCGCGATGAATTTCACGGCTCAATGTCATATAAGGAAACTTTAGAGACTTTTTGCAAATAACGGGGTCGATTGCGTTTTCTCGCAAGAAATTTAAATGTTACCCAACGGTAAATCTGCAATAGATAAGGATCGATGACGCATCTTTATCTGGATCACGGCCCGGTGATGCAGGAAGAACTCCGTTTCCCCACATTTGCTCCACTTTATGCAAGAAACTTCCTGTTTTAGAGACAGGGATCGAGAGTGTAAATGAAAGCTTTTATGCCGCCTGCCGGCATTCTAGCTTCGAGATTCTACATTGTTGATTGTTGTTGTTTAGGTAACCTCACGGGCAAATCGTATTGTTGGCGGTTAGACTTTCCTTGATCGGCCAAGGTTCGATCGTCTCTGGAATTTTTTCAGCTTGAAATTGAATCTTCCCATTTGAAAGAAAATCAATTAGTCTGAAAAGCAGCGGGGTATTTCTCAATGATCCATAGAGTATCGGCCTGGTCGAAGTTTATGTATGAAACAAGTGTTCAACTAATAAAATGCTTCCCCCTGGCTTTCGTATGAGCCTTTCTTCCATAAATGCCTCAATTCATGAAGCCTTCATTGTTCTTCAATAAAAGCCTTGATAAATCTTCAACTCGAGTTTGTAAAGATGGCACACTTACATTTTGTCGAGTGGGTGTCGTTAAGCGGCATTCCGTCCCGAAGTACGGGGTCTTCTCAGCCGCAAACCTTATTCAAGCGGTAATTTGAGAGGGTTTCCTGACAAACTTTAATAGAAAGTAATCACTGCAACAAACGGATCAGCAATTAAAAATGACAACAAAATCTCGTCTATAAATATGAGCTAGCCATAGTCTCTAATTGATAAATCGAAGCGGCACTTGTTCCATATTCAGTTCTGCAACTCGACCAAGCATCTGCCCGAGAATCAGCCAACTACATTTCACTCACCAACTATCTACTTTACTGGCCAGTATCCAGGGAACAAATAGTGCATCTTTTCCAAAACATCCTTCTTGACACCGTTGATGTTGGTGCTGACTGAGAACTTCATGGAACCTACCAAGTCGGAGGCAATTCCAGAGATTCCATTGTGCAAATCGTCGGAGACAATGTCGACCAACTGTCCAGCGACTTTGCATGCATTGGCCGAGTTTGCCTTCAAGTTACCTACCACGGTTTCAACAGTCACGGGCTCCTCGGTCTCATTCCAGGAGTCGTAATCAGTGGACATACAGATCATCTGGTATGCGATTTCAGCCTCACGAGCCAACTTCGCCTCGGGCAAAACCGACATGTTGATCACAGAGCCGCCCAAGGTTCTGTACATCTTCGACTCGGCTCTAGTGCTAAATTGAGGGCCTTCCATGCAGATAACAGTCAAGTCCTCGCCGTTCTCCGTGTGTGTCTTAGAATGGAGCGTGGGCTCTACGTCTGAGTCAAGTGCCTCCAAAAAGCCCTTCGAAGGAATCGCGTCGGCAATGATCTTGTTAAGCTTCACGTCGAAAGGCTCGCCAAAGGTGGCATGTGCCACGAAACCTTTCTCGAAGAAGGTGGATGGTCTAATACCCTTCGTTCTATCGATGATCTGCGTGGGCAACACAAAGTCACGTGGCTTGATCTCATGCTGCAACGAGCCGACAGCCGAAAAGGCAATGATGGCCTTAACTCCGATCTTCTTCAAGGCTGCTATGTTGGCTCTCAGAGGCACGTCCGAGGGCAACAAGTCGTGGTGGGGACCGTGTCTGGCCAAGAATGCTACTGCATGGCCTTTTTCTGTAACGGAAACAGTGATTTGCCCCGATGGAAAGCCCCAAGGTGTCGACACCGTGAGGCGAGCCACAGGCTTTAAGTTCGGGAGATCGTAGAGACCCGTTCCGCCGATAACGGCCAAAGGAACTGGCTTATCGTATGTGTGCGGCAATTCAGCGAGATCAATGTTTTCTCTGTGGACAGACATGGTAGATTGTATGATTTGATAATCGGGAACTGATGGTGAAAAGTCGAACTCTAAGATTTGGCGTCTCGGTCTGGGCTCGGATGCAGGTATGTGACTCAGATGCAGGTATGTGGCTCAGATAAGATCAGTGCACCCCTTGCGAGCCACGTTTTGCGGCATAGATAATTAAAATAAGAGTTTTCACTTCAAACTGAGCTAGCCATGGCCAGTCTGCATTTTGCTTACTATCCGTCAGATCCTTGCTGCACTTTACTTTGACAATCTTTCTTTGTGATGAGCTCTTTGAATTTGTTGTAGGGTGAGAATTTCGGACGGGACCCCGGAAGGGCTATATTTTAGTACTGAACCGGGCAACAGCAAGCCCGCGAAGGCTTTGACCACTCAGCCAAAACGAGAAAGGTTTTCGAAAGGGTTTGTATGGTTTGTTCTTGGGTAGATACTGTTTGCTAAGATAGTACATTCAAAATTGTTCACAAATATTCTGAGGATCCGAGAATGTCCTCGAATTTTTCAACTCTGAGAAAGCCACCGAAGTATGATTCGCAGCTTCTTGAGTCTTTAAAATTGCAGAAATATTGAACATGAATAATATCCGGGAAAAATGCAAATTCCCGAAAAATCTAAGCTGGCATATACCATTGAGTCCTCCGAGTATTATCTATTGCTTTGGTTGCCTATCTATACCATAGTGTCGTTAGCATATAACAAAATTACATTAAATGGGAATCCGCTTTTTCTCCTCCGCTTCGGCGCCATGCCACATGACTCGCATCACGTGCGCATCAGTCTCCGCACCCGTGCGACGGGTCCAGATATCACCAGCCTTTGCCGTCCCACAAATCGTCTCCTCAAATATACACCAACTTTTCAAGCCTGGAGCATCATGATGTCGCTGTATATGTGTCGCTGCCGCGGGGTGTTATTGAGCAGGTCACGCGATCTTTCGCGGACTGCCGTTAGATATCTGTCGTCAAAGAAGTCAGACAATAAACCCGAAGATCCCCATGCACCGCCTAAAAAACAGGCGCTAGCCAAAATGAAAAAGGAGAAGAAGGCCGCCACGAAAGCAGAGGCCACACAAAGCAAAACCGCCAGTAAAAAAACAACCAAGAGTCTTGCACAGAATTACATCGCATTTAAAGATTTGCCCCAACCTTCAAAGGAGCTCCAGGACATGTCTACGGAGCAGTTCCATGCGCGGCTTCATATGACTGGGGCTTCAGAGAAGGTAATACCCACACATGATGATTTAATGCCTTCGACGGGATTCAAATACGATTTCCAGCTTCACGAGAAACACCGGGTTCCGAGCCGCCGGGGCCCTAGCTCTGCGTCAAGAAGAACTTTCGGCCCGATGGAGCCAAATCTTGCATTGTTGGGTATAAGTATGGACGCAGACACACTTTCCAGTGGTTTAGAGGAACACCCGCTTCGGGAGTCCATCACGGGAATGTGCGCCATGAACCCACTCATGAAGGAAATCAAGAACAAGTCGCTCTGGGAGTTCTTCCCAGAAACCAAGAAATACGGTTCCTCTCCTTTCGGCAACGGTGCGGGCTTTGATGAATTCAAAAAATGGGAGGATCTGAAAACGTCGAAGCTCAAGGTATTTGAGGAGAAGAAGAAGAAGGAAGAGAGAGAGTTCCGCGATTTCTGCAAGAATTTACAAGAGTCTAATTCATTTGTCAGGAAACCTGCGCCCCAAGCAGCCGAGAAAGGAAAAGTCGATACCGCGAGGCCCTCGTCCAAATCGACAGAGGCCACTACTATTCCCGTTGAAACTAGCGGCAGACGTAAATTGGACCGCGGCTTGTTGAGACAATATCGAAAGTACCGGAAGGAGCAGTACCTCAAGGACTCTAAGGACGGCAAGGAAGACGAGTAAGCGTCTTGAACATGGTATATAAATGAATAGGTTAGTTGGATATAGGACATAGGTCAAAGTATAAAGTTATCAAGGACTATTTACTCGATGATCTTCAACTCGACATCGCCATACCCGTAGGCATCCTTATTGTCCTCATATAAGCGTCTGAGCTCCTCCACATATAAGCGATGATAGTGGTCCAATAGGTCCTGAGGAACTTTTCGTCTTCTTGTTGGGTTTTTCTTTTTGAGGCTCAAAAGACTTGTGATCGACGATTGCCTTCTTCTGGGAGCCAGGTCGTCGTACTCATCCAGAAGCAATCCGGAGGGAATATATATGGGCTTTCCCGTGACAATGTTGATTGGCGTCCTGTACGGGAGAAGGCCGAAGTCATAGAAGAACACGCCTCGGGCAGAGAAAAAAGGGAGCGTGAAATTAAACTTGGATTTCATCCATTGCTGGAAAGAGTGGCCCCAAGAGCCGGGAGGTGGCCGGGATAGACGATAAATGTCCGCTTCACCAAACGCGAAAACTGGAACTAGTGAGACATTACCCAACTCTATGGCCAACTTGACGAAACCTTTGCGTTTGTGCAAGACCAAGCGAATTTGTTTCATCGACATGGATGATTTGGTTTCATCATGAGTATCTGTGCTGTCGGTCTCGGAACATGAAGAGTCTTCGGTCGTCTCCATTTCCTCATCCGGTGAGTGATTATATCCGATTCCAACACGATGATTGCTTCCCACAACATCATTCAACAAGGATTCCTGCGCACCACCAACAACCAAGCACACGGAATTGTCACCGTTGCTGATTACAGATTTTATATTTTTCCCACTAGCACTGGTGAGGCCCAAGCTTAGCAAGTAATCGCGGAAGAATGGGATCGCAAACTGTTCCTTAAGGGTCAAAGGAAACACGAACCCGAGTCCGGGGAACAATCTTTCACCTTTGGAAGGATCATGGAATAAAGATTTCAAGAACCGCAATGGCGGCTCGAAGGGCTCGTTGCGCAACACGTTTGTGCCGAAAAGACCCATGACGCCCATGGAAATTACACCATGGGGATGATATCCGAATATGTACCGAGGCCCTGTGGCCAGTTTATGCAATGTTTGAGGTTTGGATTCGGAACTCCCATGTTTCCCTCGGAACTTGATCGTGCTCGCAGGAGCGTAGGACTTCTCGGATATCAAGTCCTGCTCGTCATCGGAAGTCGACTCGCTCTCGACCAATTCCGTGGTGAATGTGGGTTCCAATTCACATGTCTTGTGTACCCGAATCGGGAAGTAGTCCACGAACCACCGCCACAAGATCAAGTTGCGCATGAAGTCCTTCACGCGGTAGACGACCTTTCCGTTGGTGGGTGTATGCAAATCATAGCCGTAGAGCCAGATGAAGTAGGGGATGATGACAAAGAGCCAAGCAAGTCTGCCAATGTACAACACGAGGAGGAACAAGATACAGAACGCGGGGATCGACACCGTGTGCCACACCAAGGCCAAGGTCTGCAACCGGCGCTTCAATGGCGTGTTTAGTGGTGCTACATTGATGTAGCTTCTGCGTTTTTTGAGAGGCTTTCTCTTAGTAGGACCGGCCTTGAGAGATGAGGAAACGGGGGATTGATTCGTAGCGCCTGGTCTCGTCCTTTGACCAGACTTGCGTCTTTTGAGGAATTGAGAATCTCCCGGGTTCGAGACTTTGGTAGCCATGATTTAGAGGAGGTGTATGCAGACAGAAAGTCAAAACTGGAGCCTGCTAGGGAGAGAGCAAGATACAGATTGCGGGGATAATAAATAAGGGGAAGAAGGAGTGCTGATACGGCTTGCGCCCGAGCCTCGAAGCAAGCAGAACACGTTCGAGGGCAATTGGATATGCCGACAAGACGCAAGAGAAAGAAAGGCTGGAGGGACGTTGGGCAAATTATCTGCCGGGATCTGGAATCGGGGATCTGAGAACTGAGGGTTCTTGTCCGGTGCGCACGGGTAGATGTGGGGCTAGCTTATGCTTGGCAGCTTCAATTAGCTTGCGGTAGCTTGCGGAGGAACTCAAAGGAGTGAGGCGATCAGAAAAGATGATACAGAATATAAGCAGGGAGCGGAATCTCGGAAAACTTATAGTGGCAATACATACTCCTTAAACAATTGCTCCGGGGAGTTTGCACTATAAGCCCCTATTTGAAGTTAAAATGTGTTTGAAGCTTAACATCTGTTTCAGCGTAAATCCAAATCTTGCCGTGCTCGCCGCGTGGGACAAGATAGCGTGGGATGCATGGGAACGCCCCACGCTTCCGCGGCTCTCTCTGCAGGACTCTTCTTATAACCCCAATAAGAATGAGTGGAAAGAACAAAGCCACCGCACTCAGATGACACTGCCACACACACGGGCCCAACTCACAAGATCAAGCGTGTGTGGGGTGGGGTTGAGGAGAGAAAAAGGAAGAAAAAGTAAAGATACTTAAAGTTTCGAAGCAGAAAGCAAAAGAGTCGACACTAAAGCAAAGCATCAACGAAATAGAAGAGAACGTGAGCGTGAACGTTTTTTTTTTTTTTTTTGCCTCATTCTCGTAAAGCCGGCTATTTTCTCCTTGGCTGGGAAGCTGCTTTTCACTTGGTATTGTAGCTTTGGGCCACGCGCTCGATTCCAGACACCAGTTGTGTGGAGCCGAATCTGAAGCACCGAGGCGTGAGGTTCGGATGTTCGGACCTTCCGCGACTTTCAGATCTTGAGACTTTATTGGAACTTGTGACAAGTTCTGTGTTAAGTGCGGTCTCACAGGCAATCGTTTCGTTGATTCGTGTAGTGTCCAAAATGGAAAAAGACTATTTACCTTGCCCCATCTGCAAGTTTTCTTGCTCCGGGCTGCTCGCGCAAGAGTATTCTTTATTGTAATCACGTGCTCGAAAGCTTGGAGAAACCAACAGACTTAAAGTCTCTCGGACTGTGAGCTCTTCGCGGAACGTTCGCGTAGTTGACCACTCGGTCGTGTATAGAAAGTCCGAGCTGCTCAAGACATAATTCCACGAGGTGCAAAATATATCGATTACATAGACATTGAATCGAGGCTCCCGATCCTTTAGTTCAATTGAAAACCCAGCATATATATCAAAAATACATCATGAGCAAGAACGTGCTTTTGGATGACAACCTACAGAAGACACACTACACGATAGATCTCGCGAGCCGCAAAAGGCACAGGACCGCCAAATCACCCGAAAACTTCGAACACATCTACTCCAGTTATTCCGAATACTGCAGAAGGGTTACCGGAAAACTTCCAAAACTGGCAAAAGCCAAAGATGCCGCACTGAAAGACCAGTCAAAGTCACCAAGCAAACTGGAAGACCAGTCAAAGTCACCAGTCAAACAGGAAGTCCAGTCAAAGTCACCAAGCCCACCGCAACTGCACCACAATACGCCTTTTGGCACTTTACTCAGCGAGTCAGATGACCAGGTGAAACACAGGTATCTCCTATACGAGAGGATCTGGGGCCATCAGAAACAAGTCATCGAGTCGATTCTAAATCTGGCCAATAATGCACTTTTTGCCAATCTTCTCACCTACATCCAGGAACCGATCTCCGAAAGACTCGACACCGCGTTTCTTGGGTTGAGTTCGAACACCGCGAATAACTTGCGGCTCATAGACGAGTTCTGCTCTTACATTGTTGAAAACCCACAAGAAGACGCCCATGTGAGAGTGGTGAGATTGAGCTCTGGAACATGTCCGAACACGAAAGCTGCTGTGAGAGAATTGATCAAGCAGATTGTGGAAGGAGCCGCGGTAGTGTCGCACCCAGAAGACGTAGATTCAGCGGACGAAGATGGCGAGGAAAAGTTCGGCAACAATGATGAAGCTTCAGACGAAGAAAACGGGTTTGGGAATGAGGTGAACGACGCCGAGGGGGAAGAACTCAATTCATTTGCAGGCAGCCACACCTCCTACGACTTTGGCATCGTGCAGGATTGGATGGACTCGTACGTGAAGAAACACAGATGTGAGGACTCGCTCCGTATCCTTGTAATTCTAGAAGACAGCGACGGGTTCTCCTCGGACGTGCTCAACCTGTTGTTGCAGGTCATCTGCATGTATACGAGCCGATACCCGATCAAAATGATTATGGCCTTAAGCTCCCGCAACGTTGGTGATTGGATTGACTCCAACATCACCAGCAAACTCAGGATGTTGATCGAGGGTGTGAAGTTCCAGTCTAAGGATAACAAGGATATTGGGTACCAAATCATCGACGAGATTCTTCTTCAGAACGAGATCACAACGGAGAGCCCGCTTCTTCTAGATGCGCATCTCTCGCTGATCATCTTGAACAGATTCGAGAACTCCAACAACTCCATCGATAGCTTGATTACTGAACTCAAACTTGCGTACATCATTCAGTTATACCAATCGCCTCTCGCGAACTTGGTGGACCCATCGTTTGTTCCTGAAAGGTTCCACTACGACGCTTTGAGAAAGCTTCCAACATTTAAAAATCACATGGAAGGATTAGTGTACGGACTTGAACAAAATCCTACCGAGGAGGAAAGAACGCGTATCACCCGAATGCTCTTGAGCAACAAAGATCTAAAAGCTCTTTTCGACGAGGCCCGTGGCTTGATTCAGAAGTACCAGAATTCCGTCATGAATGCCGTGAACATGGTCTACTGGATTTGTGGTGGGTCCATGGAGAAGTTCCAGATTTACAAATTGATCACAAACAATCAGTTCATGAACTCGACCTTCTCGAGCGGCATATTGAAAAAGGCGGCTTCGTATGCAGCAGAAGAGTACGATGAGTTCGCCTCCTTTTTAAGTGGACCTCACATTCAGGAGACTGTCGGGGGACAAATTGACGAGGATTTAGTGAGACTTAAAAGCAGGCTCCAGGAAAACTCAGCTGAGAATTTCAAACAACTTCTCAACCAGTACTTTCATGAGAATAAGCATCTCAACATGAAAATCAGTGATAACTTATTCAACGAGGTTCTCACGATCAAAGGTGGCTACACCGAGCTCGATGAACTGAAGCCGGCTGTTGCCATTGAGGAGAACTACAGGAATGTCATGATAGACGTGATTCGTCCAAGTACAAGAGAGGTTCTCGAATGTGATTTGGACGAGCCGCAAAAAAGGCTAAGAAACCCTTTGCTCATGGAGAATTTCGAAAAGAAAAGAATCGGTACGAAGCTTGTGGGCCCGCCATTATGCAAGCTATACAAGGTGTACAAAGATGCGCCAGTGAGCATCAACTTGTTCGACTTTTACGTCGCATTCAAGCTGTCGCTTCCAAAAGAAGAGGTTGTGGCTGAACTTGATCGGCACGTGCAAAACGCATCGGAAAAAGAAAAAGAAGGGTTTTTGCTGATATTGGATAGCTTAAAGAGCGAAGAGAGTGAACAGAGTGAAGAAATGTGGAACAAGGTCACATACGCGTGGTTTCTTCAAGGGTGTTTCGAGCTCAACACCATGGGGTTCCTTAAGGAAAAGCTGAACGGCGAATTTATGGAGAAATTGATATGGAAAAACTTATAGAACAAGGTTTGGCTGCTATTTATGAAAAATTGAAAATAAAACGTCTCGCGGTGTGAAATGATTCTCGGTTTAAATGTCCTGACATTCTAAACCCTAGTCAGCGAAACTAATGAACGGCTAATGTCGCCGAAGGATTCTAAGGAAAAGGCAACCCTGTATTTGCGCTGCCCATAGATACCCGTATACAGTGTCTGATTGTGAGGAGTCTTAGAGCACACAATCGTAGTATGGAAAATGTCACTTATGCTACTGCTCTGAATGTCTTAGGCTGCATTCCCAGGTTTTTCCTCGAGACCCGCTTCAGAAGGCTTCAACTCCTCAGCACTGAACTCCTCGGGTCTGCCCTCGTTTTCCGGTACGGCCTCTTCTTCCGAACTTCCCCACAAATTGCTGTATGTTTGTGACAAAGACGAGGTGACCGAATCCCTATCCACATATCCACGTCCTGCAGCGGCAGTGATTACCATCAAGACCACAAACATGGCCACGATGAGCACGATGATGTACCGTTGCGTACGGAAGAGTCGGGCGGCTATTGGTTTTGATTGTGCCATATTGCAAGGGGTATCGAAAGTTGATTGAAGTTGTGAAGAATAGATGTAATCGATCCGCTTTTCGTGCGTTATCTATCAGGCGAGGTAGGGATCTTTGCTCGGTGCGCGAAGCAATTGGGTCTGGATGAGAGAGCACCTGACGGCAAAAAAAAACTGAAGGATGGAGGAGAAAATGAAAGGAATCATGATTAATTGTAGTGAATCATTTGGAAAAATTCTTGAGATTTTTATATCTAGAGAAGGCTGGAAAAGGAAAATAGTCTAAGGGTTTTGATACAAAACGTGGGTCTTGTTGATCAAAGGTCGTAGCTTTTGCAGTCATGCTCCCCTAATTCAGGCTCACAGTTGATTAAACTCCATTAAAACATTTAGAGGGGCCTGATTTGTCTCTTTGGCGTCTCTAGAGGTTTTTAAAAACATCTTGCGATTTCAACTACCAGGACGAACTATTTTGCGGTAAATAGACCTGTTTTGTATGCGGCGAGGTAAAAGGAAGAACGAGGCTAAAAACTCACATAGCAGTATCTTTCCAATAAAGATAGCGCTATTATAAGTCCGAGACTTTCGAATACATCTCGTTCCGTATGTGTTCCGGGGTTACCTGAGGCGTAGCAACATAGGGATACACCAAGAGATCCTAACCGATGCCACGTCATGCATGTGCGTTTTCAGGAATGGAACAAGAAACGTACACAAATTAGCAAGGGCGAATTTGACTGTTCAACCCTCTTTCAGGAGAATATGATCAGACATCCCTCGGGTATCCATACACCTCTTCTGGAATATTACTGAAAAGAAGTAGCCTCCGAAACTTTATTGGCAGATACCACAAACACGTGCTGGCACAAACACAGGCTCACGGATATTAAGTATAATTTTCGGAGATAGTTGCCACACGGGTATAGTTGCCATACGATGCAAATATCATATAAGCGCAATCCCACTGGACAGAATCACCGGGCATTCCCGGGCGAGAACGCCCGAAAACAAACGCCCGCTAGAGCCGACGCTTCGGCTAAATGCAAACTCGTCATCATTTCGAAATCAGACTATTATGCCAATTTTCGTGGCTCTATGCATTCCGTCATGTAAGCGACCTCATTCATGTAACATAATTCCGGATCAAACTTTTTGTAGCCCACAGACTCTAAAGCGCTTGCAAGATAATCTATACCTTTTTGGATATAAAAACATAAAATAATTGTAAACAGCCCTTCTTTCAATAGCTTTATACAGCTATATACTTTTGATAATTGTTCCTCTAGAAGTAAATTCTTATATCATTTTCAATCAGTCATCCTGTGCGAATCGTGGGGCGACATGGTGACAGCGGAAATAACCGCTGAACACAATCTGACTTTCGAAATTTGTGAGTTCCTAAATTTTTGCTGTGTGATCATAGTCTTCAAGAATCTATGATTACCTAAATAAAGATCATGGGCTCGAATCCTGTGGGCAGATTGGTTGGCAGACTATTTGCTCATGCAAAAAAATGTACATTGAACACACCAAAGGTTGAACTTCACCCTTCAAGCCACTACTTTATTCGAGACTCTGAGCTATACTGTATAGCTTTCCTTATATGAATGCATCTAACAAAAAAAGAAAAAGATTGGACCTTACTGTTCTCTCCTTCAATTTGAGCGATTTACCCTTGGGTAGTTGACAAAGCTAATTTCAATGCATAGGTGAGGTCAGGTCGGAATCATCGTGGGTGATCCGTGAGATGGGGCCTCGAAATGGGACAGAGGGTTCATGTACACCTGCACAATTTATGTGCTTAGAAGGTAGCTTTTGAGCTCCCCTTTCATCAATGAATTTAGTAAAAAAATGAAGATATCGGAGCCTCGGTAACTATGGGTTTCCGGTCATCCGCCACAACCCCTGGTTTATATTCAGGTTGATACGACCGCGACCATGCTAGCCGTTCAAACGAGGCCCTGCGCCTAAGTCCGAGCCTGAACATTTCGCCCATGGTTGGGTGCCCTGGGCGTTACAAAAGATATCACACCACTTTCACACATACGAAAGCGCGTATGCAGGAAATCACATGTTCCAAAAGGCGGCCAGGTGCAACCGCGCACCCTTCCTGCTTCCATCCCAGTCATTCTCCCAAGAAAATCCCAAATCTGCAAACAGCTTGCAGCAGCGGAAACAATTTTCTTTTATCTGCCTTTCTTCTTGTAGCTACCTTTCTTCTTCTCCTCATCGCCCAAAGTTTTGAAAACTTTTCCATCAGAACACTCTATCTGACCCTTCAATACCAGAGACAGCTATTCCAGCCATTTCATTCAATCCATTCAATCCACTCAATCCATTCAATCCGGCTATATTCTACAGCCCTATTAGCTAATTTATTGGTCTTCAACCAAAAGAAAAAACCGCCCACACTTCCATGTCGTTCTTCCAGGCCGACCCTCCTCCTGATTTCAACGAAGCCAACGCGTTTCTCGCGGCGCTTGCCGAAACCGTGCCCTCTTTTGAAAAGGCTGCAGACTGGAGCACGGATCGTGAGTTGGACCAGCTCTGCATGCCGATGTACGAGCCCAAGTTCGGCGCCAAGTTCGACCCGCTATCGCCGGAGGTCGTCTCGCTGAACGGCTCTACCGAGGGCATGTTTGTCAACAGCTCACGTGACGAGGACTACTCCAACCCGTTGGCGCCTTTATATAGCAGCGACGGCGACCTTTTTGTGCCCTCTGCAGAGGAAACAGAACACTCGTATGCCAACCTGCTTGGCCTGACGATGTCGCCGTACTTGGACTTTCTGCCCAACTCGGGGCCCTCGTCGTTGCACCTGCCCGTGGTGAAACAAGACTTCGATATGACGCTGGGCTTTTCCGGCGGGCCTGGCTTCGGGCTTGACCTCGGGACCTTTGGCGAGATGCCCGCATTCCCGGCGGGTAACGAGGTACAGAACGACCCGCAGAATAGCCTCCCTAGTGGTCTTTTTGTGGAGGAAACATCCGACTCAGAGTTCAACATGCCTATCAAACAAGAGCAGGAAGAGTATGAACAACATGATATCGTCAAACAAGAGTCAGACACAGACCTTGCCGCCAGTGCCATCACCGAAAAACTCATCAAGATCGAGCCCAAGGCGAAGACCCTGAAGGTCTGTAAGCCCGAGCGCAAGACGAGAAAATCCCACAACGTCATCGAGAAAAAGTACCGCACCAGCTTGAACTCGAAGATCATGGAGCTCCGTGAAGTTGTGCCAACGCTTAGATTCGCGACAGGAAAAGCGCGTGTTCTGATGGCCGAGTTGGACGGCTTGAGCCCGGCGTCCAAGCTCAACAAGGCGTCGATTCTCACCAAGGCCAACGAGTACATCAAGCACATGAAGAAGAAAAACAAGGCGTTGCAAAAGAAGATCAAGGGGCTCCAGGAGCTCGTGGGCCAGGCTGGCCTGGGTCTGCAAACCGGCGCCTCCTCTCCCGAGTCAGTACAACAAGCCACCGGGTCATACAACACTTTCTTCGAGCCCCAGAATACCCAGACGTTGTTCCAGAGACGCGTCTCGCAGCCACAGCAAGTCGACGAGTCGCTTTTGAACAACTACCCGTCGTTTCCAGAAATGAGCCCTCGCACAGTTCCACAAGCTGTCCAGCAGCCATCCGGCCAGAACTCCAACTTGTTCTTTGGCGGGTTGGCCACGTTGATGGGCTCTTCGTACTTGAACGAGAACAATTTCCAGGCGTTGTCGGCAGTGCCTGTTTTCCCCGTCTCTCTCTTCGGAAGCTCCGTGGCCACGCCGCTGGTATTGTACACACTCCGCATGTTGACGGCGGGCCTCGGTCTATTTATGATGGTCTGCTCTGTGGCCGGCAACTACCGGCTAAAACCCGCAAAGGGTTCCTCAGGAAGTTTGCTCGAACCATTCTTCGGGATTCTTTCATCCATAGGCCTTAGGCCACGGGAGAGGTGCGACGAGAAAGAGCGAAATCGGATCATAGGCCTCCTCATGGGAAAAACACCCGCCTCTTCAAGCTCATGGTACAAAGCATATTTGAGTTTGCGTACCAAGAGAAACACTTTCGAAAGCCTTCTTCTACAGTTTCTCGTGGGGACGGTGATCATCAAAAGAGGCTCCTCACTCTCGAAGGTTGTGGCGCTTGACATGAAACTCAAAAGATATGCGTTGCTTTCTTCAGACTACGCTGGTGAGAACCCTGAATTATTGAATTTGTGCCGTTTGTTCAGAAACGTCGACGGCTTGCTGTTGTTCGAGTCCGAAGCCTTTGTCCAGCGTCTTTTCAATCTTTCACACGGCAGACCGATCTGCCAAAACGTCGATAATGGCGAGAACGCTATGCTATTCGTGGACTCGCGTATCAGAAACGAAAACAACTTGTATGCAATTGTGTTTGAGTGGCGTGTATTGGAGATTCTCCATGAGTTGACTCTCGTTTACCTTGACCTCTTAGCCTCGCCTACTGGCGCCGGTGACGATACTCTCAAGAGCATGAAACAAGATTCCGGTAAACTCCGCAGCTTGGTTGGTGACTCGAGGTTCTTGAGCCGCCAGTTCTCCTACTTTGAATTGCTCTTGAGCTCGGCCACCGCTCCTGATGTGTTGACCAGTGACAAAGAATACATTCTCAATACCTTGCACAATGTCGCCATGGTCTGCGGAGAGCCTGAACTCACAGATGATGAGCTTATGACTGATGACGAACACTCAGACACGTTCAGCGACAACCAGAGTGAGACTTCTGCACAACTGAGCATTTGTGAGAGCACACACAAACTCGATATCATAACGCGCCAGCAGTCGATGGTGCGCTCGTTGAACCTCATGAACGAGGAGAAGTTGACTGTGTTGCTTTCATCGCTAGTTTCATACTATGCAGAGAACGACGAGAACGAGAAGCTGCTCTTGCTTTTGAACCACTTGAAAATCAATGAGGATAAATCATCGGTGTCACTTCTCTCGTTCACATGCATTCTCAAGCTTCTATTGTCGATTGTGAGATCTGAAAACGAAGAGAACGGCGAGTCTTCCGTGCGGAGATCTAGTGAGATTCTTGCTGGATTGAGCTCGCGAAACTGCCTTGTGTTGGAGAGTTTGATCAAGGCCATGAGAGGGTGGTTGAACGATGATGTCAAACCTTTAGTTTTGAGCGGCAGACTCCGCGACGAGTTGTCGGCCCTCATTATCAACATGAGCATCGAGTTGAACAAGCTCTGAGTGCATTTCGAGTGTGTTGCGGTGGCTTTGCCCGCTTGCGTTCATTGTTACGAATCTGAACGAATAATCCTAATTTTATCCTTATTTGCCACCGTTTTCTTGTGTATGGACTCTACTCTATAATCTAGGTCCTTAACGAAAAAGGCCCCACCATTCACCTATAAGTCGATGTCATCAAACGTGAATGGCTCGTAAGCATAGCCCTCTCCCTCGAAGAACTTCGACATCGCCTCCACCCAGTGCAACCGTAAAGAATGCAACATCGCAGATGTGCCTTCCATCATGACCAAGATACACACCGTCAAGGTGAACCACATGGCAAACAAACACACGGTCATGAA
>JAJMCI010000054.1:0-67809 GCA_030565705.1 Metschnikowia baotianmanensis
AGAAGATAACAATGCGAAAACTATTCAAGCAAGATTATCAGGACTACGGCCAGTTGAATATTCAGAAACGTTTGCAACTCTCGTCCACGAATGATAACCAGCCATCTTTCCAGACTGTGAAACCTTCTCAGAGCTTGACTCTATGTTTGCTTTGATATCTCATCATAAAATTCACTGGCCCGTGATCCGGACAATACATCCCAAATCGAAGTGGCAATTTAACTCTCGCGTTAAGTAATGCTTTGGTACAAGAAGCCCGGTGCATTTGACTGCACATGTTCCCAAAAAACAACAGGCTTGTAAGAAAAGGTGACGTTCAAAGACAAGAGTGAGCTCCATTGTGTTAACCACCCAAGAGGTGGCCGTTTGCTATAACTATCGTTTAGGATACACAATCCCATTGCCGAAAGGAAACCTTAGTCCTCCATGAAGAACCAAGGGAACACAAAGTCCAGAAATCCAGCTCGACTTGGAATACCCAGGAATCTGCTAACGACAGGATCTTCTGAGAAAAAAGCCATGCAAACTGTCCCCCGAAACCCTCAACAGACCATCAGCAAAACGCCAACAGGACCCAAAAGGGGTTGGACGGCGAGGCTCAAAAAGACAGCGCAGAAACAATCTTCGCGTAATAAATAAGATATTCCCCATCACAGAAACCAAGAATATACCAGCGAGAAGGCTTGGACAATGAGTCAACGGATTTTAACCTCCGTTACGTTTCCGTCGTTGTGGCCGGAGACTTTCCCCAAAGCATTAGTGCCGAGGCACTGCGGCACGGTGGCCGCTAGGTCAGCTTCGTAAACAAACCTTTGTCTCTGAACGTGAGAAAAAAATAGGAAAATTGAAGTCGATGCGCATCGGAGGGTTTATATAGCGAAAAAAAAATGGAGTCGTGCATGGATCAATATGCGGCTGCGAAACCAGCGAGTGAGGGCTGGCAGGAGAAAGGGTAGTGGAAGAGTGATGAATTAGTGTTTATGACAGTAGTTATTAATTCTTTCTTTGAGAGAAACATTAATTATTTTTCTTAGATCCATTACAAAATGCGCCCGGTGATTTATAGAAACTCTGGTTTTCTAGAATTCTTCCTAGAAAGAGGGTCTTTTATCCTATACGAAGTATTCCGTTTTCGTACATAGTGAAAAGATGAATGTGTGTGGACGCATTGGCTTTGTTTTAGAATCTTGAGTTGATTAGTGGATCCAATCGTAATAGACTCTATTTCCATCAAAACACTACAAATTTCACTCCTATGTCTATTCTTTGCTATCATTATCTTCTTCCCTCAAACCACGGGGTATACAAGGGAGCAATTGGTGACCGACATTTTGGGTCTCAAGTACTTCTGGAAGAAAGTGTCAAACAGAAATAAAGGAATGACTGCACATTTTGGATATATTTCGCGTTTACATAACCACACTGACGACCCTTCGAAGTCGATTTATCACATCTCGCCTACATATACCCCTCACGTGTCAACGCGGCCACACCTTTCGTAGACCCCCTTTTTGCAGACTCTTTTCGCAGCCATGGTTTTTGCTATGCTGGCCAAATTAGCACAAAGGCTCAACAGACCACAAAAAGAATCTCCTATATAGAGCTCCCCATCCGCCCGTTTTTTCTCTAAATTATTTTTTGTTCATATACTACTCTTCTTCCCACTTCTTGGGTGGAAAACACCAAAGAAGCGCTTAGCTGAGCTTGTAGAGACCATGGGAAGCTTCCATGGGATTGTGTTTGTAGGCAACCAACAAAAAACAAAATTAACGTACGTATAAACTCCCCCCTTTTTCTCCGTTTCCCTGATTCTTGTCTCGGTTTCGGTTTTGTGCCAATCCGAACAGCCTTGAAGAGTTGGGCGATGAAATGAAACAGCCCTCATATTAAGCTGCGTGTTCTGGGATCTCAGGATCCTTCAACCACGGTTTGATTAGAATTCAAAAGAGGCCTGAAAGCTGAACGACTCACAAAGTGTGTGTATCAAACATGGCTACATTCACGCTACTCAAACTGGTAGACCGAGAAAAACGTGAACCACATCCACGCCGGTTTCTGAAATAAACTTTCGTCGCCTCCATGAGAATATTTCCTGACACACTTATCCACGACTTCCCTGACTAGAACCGAATAATAAACCTGACGCTCACACAAAAAGACACCCTCTTCATCGATCTCCCAGTCACAGACCAGTCGGTGGACACAAATAGGGCCTCATACCATTCTTTCCTTAGATCCTTCACATTGATTGAAGGGTAGCTGAAAGCTCCCTTCTAAGTCCAAAAATTGCACAGCCATACATAAAACCTATACTTCAACTCGAGGCCACATTTGACGAATCACCTTCTATGATATCGACCTGGCCTCAACTATGCATTGAAATTGGTTTTGTTGACTACACAATGGATAGATCGCTTTCCGCAATTTAGTAATCTGTATAGACAGTAAGATTAGAGCCAATAATTTACGATTTGGTTCTTTTTGCTTTAAACGCTGCTGGACTAAAGGATTTATGACATCTCGTTTCCATTGATACAGCAAGAACATATGTATGAGTGATGAATTAGTAATTATGACAGTATTTAGTAATTTACCATTTGGGGCTTTATATTTCTTAACACCGAGGAACCAAAGGATCTACGACACCTTTTTTGCATTGTATAGCAAGAACATGAATGAGTATTTATGGCAGTATTCAACAACTTACCATTTAGCACTTTCGATTTTCGACACTTCTGAACTAAAGGATTCATGACACCTCTTTTCCAGTGGTAAATCACGAACTCTTGTATAATAAGCTCTGATGCGTTCGGTCCATGTCATCATTAACTTCCCGCAGTTGTACGACCGCTTGAAGAAGTCTACGAGAGTGAGCCGATACGACAAATTTCTCTCCTCTTTGACTAGAGAATCTTTGGAACCTCAATTGACGTATTTGCCTCATTAAACACGGAAACATACAACTTTACCTCCCTATGAAAACAATTCCATGAATGCGGTAGGGAGAAAACTTGTGACCCGTTCATATGTACGCGCGCCTGATCCGTAATACAACACCGACGGATTTGTTCCCTTTTCGAAAATCAAATCGAACAAGAGATGGTGCAATCCTCGGAGACCCTGCGAGCCAATGGACGAGCCCACGTAGTTAGTCTTTGTCTGAGTTTTTGAAAATTGGTTCCCATAAAGATTCTGCATACTTGGCGCCCAGCTTCTCACCTCTGCCTCGATCACACTGGACACTTTGGACGTCTTGCTTGCAGGAAGTGTCCTGGTATTAGAGAGGTTGAGGTTTCCTAGCCGGACCTGTGTGACGGAAATGCCCTGCGGTTTGAGTTCTTTCGCCAAAGTGGCAAACAAATCCTTGATGCTGTTTTGTAAAACCACCTCTGTGCCGTGATACGAGAGCCGGAGACAACTCACAATGGTCGGAATGATGCTGATGATCTTCGAGTTCTGCTCACGCACGAGGTCTAGAAGCCCCAGGCTGAAAAGACGCGTGTACACAGACAATCTGGCCAAGACTTTCTCCCACGTAGCTGCAGAAGTGTTTTCAATGGGCCCCAAGGGAAAGTACAAGTTAGGGGTAAACACCACTGCAGAAAGTGTGAGCAAATGTGGCTCGGCGCCTTGGAGAGGCACGACCTCGGTGTGGAACGTGTTTGTGAATTTCAACATGTCCGACGAGTAATCGCCGCCGTGGCTCATGTCAAGGAAGTTGATATCATCCGTGATCGTGTTCAGCTGGATATACTGGAGGTCCTTCTTATCCAAGATACTCAAATACACTATAAACCCTCTCTTCTCGAAATCAAGTGCCAAGAGCCGCGTCATGGGCTCCGTGGGCGAGCCTACTACAAGCACGACGTCCTTTCGTGCGCCATTGGCCAACTTGGGCGTTCTTCTGCGCTTTATTTTACCGGGATAAGACGCCTGAAGTTGTTTTTGCCGGTGGTACACGAGCCCGGCGAGCCCGACACCCGTGAAAAGCACACATAGAAGTTCGCGCCTGTGCGAATGCACGTTTTTGCCAAGCTTTTCGTAAAATGTCGCCGGGGGCGTGGCGTGGGCTGCCGGAGTATTGCTTCCAAGGTATGATAAAGGAGACGATTCCCATATTGTGGCTGGGTCCGGCAATTTTTCCGTTTGCAGTTGCACCATTTGACATAGAGAGGCATATGTGGAACGGAGCGCGCCGAGAGTGGCCAGCACAGGTTCCGCAACCATTTTTAAATATAAATTGAACCTTTTGAATGGGGAGAGATAAGGTGGATGGGACTCCAGATATATAGGCCAGTCTGGGTAGTCCTGTGCGCCATCAGTCACGTGCGTGGTGATCTAGGCCTGCACATAAGGCGTTGGAGTGCGCAAAAAAAGTGTGCCGGTGCCAGGAATCGAACTTGGGTCTGCTCGGCCACAACGAGCTGTACTTACCACTATACTACACCGGCGGATGTGTTTTTCGACGACATCCCTATATATTCCAACGCAAAATGGCGCCTTATCAATATACAGTCACATCTCATAAAGCAGTATACTTGCTTGTAAGTCAGCAACCAACCATTTTTAACTAGCCGCTTAGCCAGAATCACAGGCTTAAAGTTACATTTGGTAGACGCCGCCTAATCAATATGAGTGATCCTGCCACTGGCCCTTCCAGAAACTTCTGACATGTGAGATCTACGAGATGGCCGCCCTGATCACCAAGTATCGTGGCGACGTTTATGACCGCCTTTCGGGAAACGCTGCCGACCATCGGCTCCTCTTCTCAATGAGCCTAATCGAGGAAGGCGCCTCTTGGATTGACAGCCTGCACAAGATGCCCAAATGGGAATCTTTGGATGGCCCGGCCTTCATTAAGCTTTTCAAGGAGGCATTCTGTAAGTATCTGTTCATATAGAGGCGTGAATGGGTAAAGAACGGGTAAAGAACGGGTCCAGACCGCACGTCACGAGACTACATATAGGTGTTTGCATATATCCCGATAAGAGAGTGGAAGGTGCCGATCTCGTAAATCAAAGAAAAAACTTCGATGGGCGACGCAGGAACAAATTGTTGTAAGCCATGCCAAAAAGGGATTCTCCAGCCAAAGGAACGATTTCAGTAGTATGGTGCGGAGACACATGCTGATCTTCTAAATGTATGGCCGCGTTTTCCATCATCGGTAACAATTCTTGAAAAATTGACATGTTTCTCGAAGGATCAAGAGTGGGAGAAGATAAAAAGACCTTCATTGGAAAAATCTGTAATTGGAATACCGATCGATCGTAAGAATTACGGATAACACATTCCAAACAAGACGCCGCGAAGAAGTTATCCCAGCGACGTTCGAGATTCATAAAAACCTTCAGTGGCCGCTTACTTAAAACCACGAAAGCTACAGATTATGCTTCTGTTCTTGTGATTGTATTATGGTTGTGATGATGAATTTTAAATATGATCCGCGGTCCTCCGTTTACTCGCTCTCTCTGGCGAACTCCTTGTACATGTCGGCATCTGGGATGGCACCACAGATGGTCTCCACCATGATACCGGTGACCAAGTATGGGTCGATGTTGGAGGCTGGTCTTCTGTCCTCAAAGTAGCCGAAGCCCTCCTTGGCAACGGATCTTGGGATTCTCACAGAGGCACCTCTGTTGGCAACACCAGAGGAGAACGCGTCCATGGAGGCGGTCTCGTGGCGGCCCGTCAATCTCATGTCGTTGTCGGAGCCGTACAAGGTCAAGTGCTCCTTGTGTCTCTTGGCCAACTTGGCGAGCGCGTCCTCAATGTGCTTCATGCCGCCAACCTCTCTCATGAGCTTGGTGGAGACGTTCGTGTGGCAGCCAGCGCCATTCCATTCTCCAGCCAAGGGCTTAGGGTGGAAAGAGATCTTCACGCCAAACTCCTCGGCGACTCTTTGTAAGAGGAAACGCGCCATCCACAACTCGTCTCCCATGTTGATACCTTCGCAAGGGCCAACCTGGAACTCCCATTGCGAAGGCATCACCTCGGCGTTGATGCCGGAAATGTTGATGCCTGCATGCAAGCACGCCCTGTAGTGGGCCTCGACAACGTCACGTGCGTACACCTTGCCGGTACCGACACCACAGTAGTATGGACCCTGTGGTGCGGGGAAACCGCCCTTGGGCCACGCGTAAACCTGGTCGTACTGGTCAAACAAAGTGTACTCCTGCTCCAAGCCAAACCACACAACCTCGTCCGAGTGGGCCGACATGAGCTTGGCGCACTCGTGTCTGTGGTTGAACTTGTTGGGAGTGCCGTCGTTGTTCCAACATTCCGTCAACACAATGATGTTGTCGCCCTTTCTGAAAGGGTCGGGGTAGAACGCCACGGGGCGGATGTAGATGTCGGAGTCGTGGCCGGGCGCTTGGCCGGTCGAGGAACCGTCAAAGTTCCATTCGGGCAAGTCCTCAATGGACTCGGGTCTCTTGTTTAACGTCTTGCACTTGGATCTGGTCTGGCCCTCGGAGTCGATCCACACGTACTCGGCGAGGATCTTGCCTCTCTGGTCCAAATCAAGGTACTTGGATAAGATCGCGGTTTGTTCTGTGATGGAAACCATGGCGGCTGTGTGTTTGTGGTATGGTGTAGTATAAGATGTAGCGAACCTAAGAGGGAAAGTTAGGTTGATGGGTATTCAAGGGGGTTGGGCTTGAACAATTGGGGTGACTAGTAGTCGGGGTTTTGCAAGAATGAACTGCGGATGGAAAGAAGTGTTTGTAAGATGAAGTAAAAAAAAACTCCAACTGCTTTCGTGTCTCGCAGCAATGTCCTCAAGTTAAATACCAGGGGACCCGCCCACCACTGTCATTAGCACAGGTGCGATAAAGGCCGCCCGTGCGAAAAAAGCAACGCGCAGCAGCGGTGATTGGGAAAACGTTAGTGCGGGCGTCCTGCACACAGGCCGATTCTGCAGAAGAAGCATCCCGATAAGAGAAGTCCCTCGAGGCGAGACCCGTCTTTTCCGGATGCGGCCGCCGGAGGCGTGTGTTTGGGCGAGGCTGGCCGGCCGCACCCGTCTTACCCGGACCCGTGCCTCAATTCAGCAGAGCGCACAACCGCGTGATCCCTGTGCAACCCGCGGGCTGTATGCCATGACTCTTCCGGATAAGACAGGGGTCTGGTGCCCGAGTCGTTTCATTTTTTTTTTATTCCTAGATTGATTCAATCTGTCATACTTGCAGCAGGTTTCAGGCCAGACCTAAGCTAGCGTAATTACGGGGGACTGACGATTATGTTTTTGAAGAGGAAAATAAATCTCTTTCAGGTTCTTAGTAGAAAAGCGAGAACTGAAAAAGTCAAGGAAGATCCCCCGATCAGCCCCGCAAAGAAGTACCCTCGGCCGAGGCCTCAACAATCTGGAAATACCCTCGCCAATTACGAGGCGCTCTGACTGCATTAGGAAGAAAATGGTACGCCCAAGAAAGCGGTCATTATTCTGGTCCCTATTGCCATTGAAAAATTTATAACAAAACAAATATGATTGGGATGACGAATGTCTGACGAGGGGTGAAATCACCGGTTTCTCAAATATCAGAAGCAAAAGAATCTGACTAATATTTTTTTAAAAAGCACCGAATCAAGGTGCCATTCGTTTTAGTTTCTTAGGTGCGACACGTGAGGCTGACCCGAGTCAAGGCAGCGCTGGCCGATTTCTCGGAGAAAAGTCCGAGAGAGAGCGTGGCCAACTTTTCGAGAAATTTAGGGGGTGGGGGGCTTGCCCGCTCATACTTGCTCTAGACCCTTGATCGCTCCAATTTTCTGTCTCTGATTTCCCAGCAAGCCCACAGTTTACTTTATTCTTTCAATTCAGTTAGGAACTTACGCAGGACATCTCGGGGTTTCGTTCCGCAAGAAGGTGATCGCGGCGGCAAGCCAGGTGTTATGGGTTCGTGTTCCGGCATACAGGCGTCTTATCAGCCAATCACACGTCGCTGATAGCGCGCCGGATAAGCGTCGCCAATGTCACGCGACACGCGCCTCCGCTCCGCCCTACCTAGGTTCAGGGCCAAAGAAACGTCACATGTTTTTTTTTTTTTTTTTTGGTAGATGCACTTTTCGAGGAAAAGCTCCACACAGCTTAAAATCTCGAATCAACCAGTAGCTTGGAAGGCGAAACCTAACCTATGGTGTGTTGTAAATACTTTTTCATAATGAGCGATCTGTCTGAAACTGGCTGCCCATTCTTCGTGTTTTTGCAGTGGGGAACGAAAAGAATTTCTCAGAAATGGATTAGGCTGCAATTTCAGAACGAGGAAGCACCTCATTTTTTTGGCAGCTGAGGGGCATTCGTTCGGTATTTTTTATCTATCAAAGAAAGAAATAAAGGCGGATGTCTGACCAATCAGAAAAAGGAGCATCTAGATCTTGCAATTGCTGTATCGTCTCGATGAATGCTTCATCGGGTGAGAATATGTTGATCTGATCATTTCCGGGGTTCGTGCATCCTTTCTGGTCTGAAAGATAACAACTGCATTGGACCTCCTGTTCAGGAATGTTTTTTTTTTCCACAGAAAACTCAGAACATGCATACCGATCGATAGCGGAGCACGGAGTTCGAGAGAAAAGCACGTGCCATCGAAATCTTTCCGCTTTGAACTTCGTTGGAATTTCCTACCTTCTCCTTCTAGAAGCAGGGGTCCAATCCAAGGCTCGTGTTGGGCAAGTTTGAATGATTTCTTGCACATACACCGTGTGTGGTGCCGGAATGCCGTGGGTTCTCCAGCATATTCAGCAAAGAAATTTCAAGCAATAACAGCTAAGGTAATCTTTCAAAAGACCTCGCATTCGGTGATGTAGAATAAAGTAGTCTCTCTCACTAATTTTCAGAAACGAAGTGATTACATTGAGAAGGTGGGACGGTAATGTAACTGCCTTTCTTTACAATTTTAGAAAATTAGAAAATCTCTAAATGGTTTCCAGTATTGCTTTAGGTAAGTCAAAAAGTCAAGATCTCGAGCCTTGTTAAGTTTTCCCCTCTCTTCTTTTGAATCATAAAAGGTACCGTATAGAATACCAGTTCTTGTGCAATTTGTAAAGCATGGAGTGGGCGACTGATTTCAGCGCTCTCAACGTGTGCTCATAGCCACAAGTCATATCAATCCTAATAAGACACAAGATATAAGAGAACGAATAAAACAAAAAGAAAAAACTTGAGTTGAAGACCCATTTCTTCGAGTTTTTTTTTTCATTTTGGATATTTTGGGCAATATTGACTCAAAATTTCAATCAACCTGCACAATGGCTGCGATTTCTCGGCAGCCAGGAACCCTTTTGAAACACACACCCGTGCACCGGCATAAACCCCGGATTTTCACTTTTTCCATTCCCAAAACCACCCACCCCATTTTCTCTTCATGTCAGAATCGACTGCGTTGTTGGGTCGGCCCCGTGTGCTGGCACGTGACCAGCACCATCTCTCTACTCCCACCGTTTCCATGCTAGCAATAGGTGGGACGATAGGCGTAGGACTCTTTTTCTCTGTGGCCTTGCTTGTGTCACGTGGCCCGCTCATGGCATTGGCAGCCATGTGCTATGTGGCGTTTATCGTGGTGATCGTGCTTGAAATTACCGCAGAACTCGCGGTGTTCGTGCCAGATAATACGCTGGTGTGTCAATTCCAATTTATGTTTTTGGGCAGATCCGTGGGGTTGGCCAATAGTGTGATATATTGGTTCAGCTGGGGGTTGACATATGCACTTGAACTTTCGATCGCGGTGTCGATATGTTCCTTTTGGAGCCCGGAAACCATGCAAGATTATCAATTGAGTGTAACTTTATTGCTTTGGGGGATCCTCACCGCGTTCAATTTGCTTCCAGTGGACATATTTGGCAAGGTGGAGTTTTGGATCGCACTAGTCAAGGTAGTGGCGATCGGCTTATGGATTGTTGTTATCTTTTCGTCATTGGTCTCAAAAGGCCAATTCTTTTATGTGTGGCTCGAAGACTGGCCCGCCTCCTTTGTGGGCCCTCCAGCTCTGGCAATGCAACATATAGTGGCATTCATCAACTGCCTCATTTTCCTGTCGTTCATTTTCCAATCTGTCGAATCAATCGCCATTACGACAGGAGACATCACCGAGCCTCACGTGACCATCCCCAAAGTGACAAAAATCATCTTTGTCAGGATCGTGGTGTTCTACCTAGTGTCTGTTTTCCTTCTCACAGTTCTGGTTCCAAGTTCCGACCCGGGCCTCCTGCATCCCAAAGTCGATAATCTCCTATCCTCGCCATTTTTAATTGCAATGATAAATTGCGGGTTTTCGAGCTCAGGACCCCTTTTGCTGGCATTCAACTTTGTCATTTTGAGTGCAGTGATTTCGGCTGCGAATTCAAATGTGTACTTTGGGTCGAGGTTTCTCGAGGCTATGGTGGAAACACACGGGCCCAATTCTCGGTGGAAGTTTCTCGCATCCAAAAACGAAAAGAATGTCCCAGTATATGCAATTTTGGCCACCTCGTCCATTGGCCTTCTATCTCTCCTTTCGAGATTTCAGGCTATCGCCGTGCTCTTTGAGTTCTTATTGACATGTTGCGCACTGGCCGGAATCCTCATGTGGCTACTTTTATGCGTGTCTCATATCCGATTCTCTCAGGCGCTTGCTTCTCAAGGGAGATCAAGGAATTCTCTAAGGTACTGCTCGAAATGGAGACTAGAGTACTGGGCATGGTTTGCACTGGTGAACCTTGTTCTCATCCTATTATTGAGTGGGTTCTTGAATTACTGGAACTTCTCATGGCTGTCGTTGATCGGGTCGTATATGACAGTTTTGACTTTCACAGTCCTTTGGGTGTGTTTCGGGGGAGTTGAAACTCTTTGGCACGGAGGGTTTGTACCTGTAAGTTCAATTGATTTGACTCAGGGGAGTTTTAAACTAAATTGAGAATTGAAGAGTGGAGGCAAACGGAGGATATACCACACGGTTGGCTGCTGGGTTGAAAGGGCCATGTGTTCGAAGAATGTATATATGAAACTTGGGTGTGAACAGTAAAATGATAGAATGTCTAGGCAATAATAATGCACTAAAGAACTGAGATTAAAATAGAGATGCAAAGCTTTTTCTTCGTTTCGAGAAGCGATATGTAAGTTGGCGTATTTGGAAGGACGATCATGACTGAGCACGCCTACTGAAAACTCATGACTTGTTTGTCGTTGCAGTCTTTACCCTCTTTCCGGAAGAAAAAGCCGGGGGAAATGCGTTTTGCGGGTACATGCCATGTTTGAAAATGTGTCCAATGTATCATCAGAGATCTAGACATTATCAGGACAAAACCTTCCACTCCATTTTTTATTTGAAGGAGCAAAATAGAAACGAGAGTGATTCTAATTCCGGACTCATAATGCACAATTTACGAAAGAGAAATATCGCTGGAGCACGGTAGAAGAACACGAATATTTTCCAGGAAAGTAAATACTGTCATTACCTCTTATATTCTGTTTTAGAGAAGAATGACAGCAAATTGAATAGTTTGCCAGTAGGTATTCTGCGAACTATGACGTAGAAGACATGCATGCTCAGTTCGCACCTCAACTCTCATACATTTTGGAACCTTTTGAGACCTTATTCGAAGGAGCTATACTTGTAGAGATATTGGTATGGTACACTGAACATTAGAACGTCTTTTGAGTTATGTTCACATAATTAAAGAAGATTCTGGAAATATAACCTTCCAATTATGACACAAAGTGGGCCATTTTGCTGCTGGGTTTTGCGATGATAGTTGGCTGCAAATTGGTTTAGCCGCCAATAAACCAGTGTACAAAGGCAAGACAATATCATCAGCACCTCATCAGGCTTCAAGGTCTTCAATGTATTCAAGTTTTTCAAGATCTTCAAAACATAATGAGAGGGAAGCTGAAAAATAAAAAGGTAATTTTTCGGGCCACAAAATTACCATCGAATCACCCATGGATCTCCCCTTCATTCCCCTTCATGATTTACAATGATCTATCCAAAAATACCTTTCCCTATTACCCAGCATTAGTTCACAAACAGATCACATATATTTTCCCCTGGAAACGCGGCGCTCGTTCATTCCTAAAGCTCAAAGTTGAAGCATTGTCTGAAAGTGACAATCGAGTAAGATTTTCATCTTTGCATCCTAAATGAGAGGGAGACTGGCAAAATCAAAAGTGAATTCTCCGGCCACAAAAGCAGAATCGAGATACCCTTCGAAATACCCATAAAAACCCCATTTTCCGCCTTCATTCTTTACGATGATCTATCCATGATCCCTTTCCCCGTTACCCATCCTGTTTTCCTAAACAGTTTACGTGTATTTTCCCATGGAGCCCCGGCGATATGGTCAAATCTAAAGGTCAAAATGTTAAGCATATTCTGAAAGTGATAATTGACTGAATCTTTCATCATTGCATCATGGATGAAAGGGAAACTGAGAAGTATAAAGGTGAGTTCTCCGGCTGCAAAAGCACCTTCAAGATGCAACGGAATGCCCATGGAAGCCCCTTGGATCCCCCCTCCATTCTCCACGTTGATCCAACCAAACCCCCTTCCCCCATTACCCATCCTTATTTCCAATACAATTTACATATATCTTCCCCTGGAACCCCGGCGGTTCCGTTCATTCCTGTTTGTGCCCCTGACTCACCATCCCCGCGCGTTTGTGTCCCTCGCATAATTGCCAATTTTGTGGGTCCTTCGTGGCCCCTCGCGGCCCACGCCTTGCCTCCCCTTTTCCTCCCTGCGCCCGGCTCACGGCCCCACGTGAACACGCACCGCCCCATGCAAGGAGCCCTGGCGCTGTTTGGCGCATTTTAACGCATTTTTTTTTTCGGGCGCCGAGCCCGACTTCCATTCTGCCGAAACACCTTTTGACGTCAAGACGCCATCCAACTCTAATTTTCACCAGCTCAGGGGCGATACTCGAGCACAGCTGCAGCGAAAACACACATAAAGACGCTGCCAAGTCGAAAATAACACGGGTGCTTCCAGATTAAATATACCTGGTTGAACGCACTTGCAAGACGCACCACCTGCTATCGCCACCTTGTGCCCGATCCCACGGCATTTCAAGAAACCCGAACTTCCAGAATATTTAAGAAGGTTCCACCAGCTTCGAACATTCACCCTTTCAACCCGAGGCACTCTCTAATAATCTAAGTTTGCAGACCTCTTTTATCAATGAGCTTCCTACGCAGAGACAAGTCGAAGTCTCATCTTTCCTTGCGAGATTTGGCTGCCGGCCAGCACTTCTCCTCGGGCCACTCCGGGTCGGTGACCGACAAGCTTCGGGGCCGCTCCTCCGGCTCGTCTGGCTCCGCACAGGACACCCCTGTGACGATCCCCTCGGCCGCTGCAGACTCCCGCAGACTCCTGATCCAAGGCGGTGCCGATGACGGCAGCTTGCGGACGGCCAATGTGGGTGAGCAGAGTTCACTTTCAACGGGTGCCGTGCCCACCTTGACGCTGCTTTCCCGCGCGTCGTCCCGCCGGGACTCCAGAGAACTACCCTCCGTTGTCTCTCGTCGAGACTCAAAAGATACCCCTTCGGCCTTGCGCCGGAACTCTCGCGAGACCACTCCCGAAATACGCGAACAGCTAACTGAGAATGCGGGGAAGGGCGAGAGCCCCGTGCTGGCGTTCCTGTTCCACGCGTTGCCGAAGAGACTGCCGTTCTTCCGGTCCCAGACATCCAACGCGCTGATCTACTCCAACCTGTCTGCCCCACAACCACCGCCAGCGGGCACTGCTGACTCTCAGGCAGCAGTCTCGCCTAGCACACGCGAGTTTCCGGACATACCACCTAGACCCCCGGTGGACGGATACTCGCCACGGCTGTCTTACGGCACTCTTCCTGCTCTAGGTACTCCTGGCGATGCTTCGCCGGAACAGAATGGCGTTGTAAAAGACAATTATCGCGGATTCCATAAGGGGCCTCGCGCAGGTGTGAATGTCCCACCTCTTTCGCAACCAATCAAGCCTAGGTTTCGCAAGAAGGGCAATATCTTGCTTGGAAAACTCATCCACACCAACCGGAAGGACTCCAATGCGCTGCTTAACTCTCTTGACATGACATCTCTGCAAAACCTCCCGTCTCAGAATGTGTCTGCGGGCGGCGACCTGCCGCAGTCGCCATTGACCCGGAAGAGCGTGAGCTCTGCGAGCTCGTCGAAGCACAAGTTTCGCTTTCCATCAATCACTCTGCATCATCAAACCAGCGCCGAGCCGGACGCGCTAAGACATAGCTCGGTGCTGGAAGAAGGACCCACTTCTATTAAGCTGGCGAGCGAGCCTAAGAGAGAAAGCCCGATCTCGAGTGTCACGCGGAGCCCGTCAAAGATGTTCGACTTGGACCTCAACTTTGATGAAATGCAGACTATTCTCAAGAAACCCAGTACCACTGACTTTGCTCTAAATGCCGAGCATCTGGAAACTCATGAGCCAGCGCACGATGGCGTGCACGCGTTTGATGAATCGCAGAAAAATTCCAGCTGGAAGGCGCCGGACTCTTGGGATGTTACGGCGTTGGGCTTCTATTCTAATACAGCATCGGCTCCAGTATCCGAGCTGGACGACTCAGATGCAAATAGTGTGGTCAAATCATTGGAGGAAAATGAGCAATTTCACTACCAGCAACTGGATAATTCATCTGCTGCCTCTTTGGGTAGCAACAATGTGTCTGAAAGACCGAATATCACACATCAGACTCTGGGCTCGAAGAAACATAAAAAGAAGGTTGAGCAGTATCCTCCTTTCCCTGAAAAGTCGTTTCCCATCTTGTATGGAAACCTCGCAAATAGAATAGTGCGAAAAGAGGAGAAATCGGGGAATCACATCATCCGGGTATTTAAAACCGACAATACCTTTACCACGATTCTTTGCTCGTTGGAAACTTCTGCTGCCGCGCTTCTCGTGATGATTCAAAAGAAGTTTTTTCTTGAGAGTATTTCCAACTTTCTGCTTTCGCTACACGTGGGAAATAATGTCAAACTCTTGGAACCCTTCGAGAAACCTCTCAGAATTCAAATGGGTCTCTTGACTTTGAGTGGATACGAAGCGAATGACAACTTGAGCCTTATGGGAAGAGAGGATCTATTCTCAATCTGTAAAGTGGTTGTCGAGAGCATGGCGCTTCGGAATCTCACACAAGAGGAGAAATCCTCACTTACGAAAGATTTCATCAACGTCGACATATCCGGCCATAACTTAAAAACCCTTCCTATCAAGTTCCATCAGCACACTTATGAGATTGAAAAACTCAACGTTTCGGATAATCCTGCGATCTATATTCCATTGGACTTCATTCAAACGTGCTCGAATTTGAACAACATCAAATTTTCTCGAAATGGGTGCTCGAAATTTCCTTTGAACTTCTTAGAAGCAACAGAATTGACAAACCTTCTGATGGAAAGCAATTTCTTGGACGAGCTTCCGGCAAGAATTGCTCATTTGAAGAAACTAGAGTCACTCAAGCTCAACTCTAATCAGTTGTACTTTTTGCCCAAGAGTTTTGAAAAACTCTCACATTTGGTCACGTTAAACTTGTCTTCTAATTACTTCCAGAAGTTTCCTGAATGCATATCCGAACTCTTGAACTTACAGGACTTGGATTTGTCTTACAATGACCTTGTCAAAATCCCAGACTCAATCGGCAAGCTCACCAAGTTGGTGAAACTCAACTTGTGTACCAATAAGTTAAGCAAGGCTCTACCTCAAGCGATGTCAAATTTGGTAGATTTAAAAAGATTGGACATTCGATACAACAACATCTCCAACATTGATGTCCTTGCTACTTTGCCCAATTTAGAGGTTGTGTATGCTTCGAAAAACGTCATTTCTAGTTTCAGTGATAAAATGGAAAAATTGAGACTTCTTCACTTCGATAGAAACCCTATTACGTCTCTAGAGTTTGAAATTACTTTGCCGATGCTAACAGTATTGGACCTTTCAAAAGCAAAGATTACAGCGTTGCCGTCAGAATTTGTGAGCAAGATTCCACATATCGAGAAGTTAGTCTTGGACAAAAATTACTTGGTGAATTTACCGGATGAGATGGGCAACTTCCCAAGGCTTACTTACTTGTCGCTTTATGGCAACAACATTCAAAATGTCCCAGCCTCAATCGGACAACTCTCGTCTTTGCAATACTTGGACTTGCACTCTAACAACATCGCGAGTCTTCCTTCGGAAATATGGAATTTGCGTAATTTGACATATCTTAATGTGTCATCCAACATTCTTTCTATTTTTCCGAAGCCGCTGTTCGCTGCTACTAAAAAGCAGTCATCTGGTGCGTTGTTCAATGTTGCTGAGGATAAAACTGAAGGCAGTGCCATTGTTGGAGAGAAACTTTTATCTCTTTCAGACAGTTTGAAAACTTTACACATCGCCGATAATAACATTAACGAGGAAACTTTTGAATCTATCGCTCTTTTGACAAGCTTGCGGTTGTTAAACGTATCTTATAATGATTTAACGGAAATTCCCGAGGGAGCACTTGCTAGACTCACGAGTTTGAAGGAGCTTTATTTGTCAGGCAACAGTTTGACCAAGTTACCGGCCGAAGACCTTGAACATTTACCGGAACTTACACGTTTATTTGTCAATGGTAATAAGTTGCAAACATTGCCATCTGAATTGAGTAAATGCCAGCTTCTAGCCGATTTGGATGTGGGCTCAAACATTTTAAGATACAACATATCAAACTGGCCGTATGACTGGAACTGGTCGTATAATAAACGTTTGAAATTTCTCAACTTCTCGGGAAATAGGAGATTTGAGATAAAGCAGAGTTACGTCATGAATGATGAGACCAATCAGCCCTTGGACAGTCTCTTGGTTCTCGAAAAGCTCAAAGTCATAGGCTTGATGGATGTGACTCTTACTACACCTAGAGTTCCAGATCAAAGCGTCCACGTACGCCTTCGCACAACGTCGTCTGAGTTGGACGATATTGGATACGGAGTTTCTGACTCGATGGGGAAGGCTGAAGCTGTTGCTTTCAGAGACTCGTTTATACAAAAATTCAGGGGAAATGAAAATGAGACTCTCATCTTGTCGTGTGATGGAATTGGGGAATCGACCGGCGACCAAGGGCATTTGATTTCCTTTTTGACGAAGCAGCTTTTTATCCCAAACTTTACCAGTGAGTTGGCAAAGATCCAGTCAAATGAGGACATTCCGAACGCCATGAGGCGTGCGTTCTTGAGTTTGAACAAAGAAGTGAATTCTGTGCTCGCTAATAAAAAGCTTGGTGCATTTACTCCTTCGACAATCTACCCCGAGCTTAACGATTTAGACTTACACGAAGATGCTACAAAAGGATGTTGCATGTCTGTGGTTTACATCAAAGATGGTGTTGTGTACTCTGCAAACTTGGGTGATATGGAGATATTGTTGTCAAAGAGCAACGCGGACTATAAATTGATATCGACAAAACACGAGCCTACACTGCGTAAAGAGTTCGAGCGAATTCGGGCCGCGGGTGGTTGTGTTTATGGTGATGGTGCTCTAGATGGAGAACTTCGCGTTTCACGTGGTGTTGGATTTTTCAATTATCTTCCCCATACTCACAGCGGACCGAGCGTATCGGTCTATGACCCCGCTGGTGGTGATGCTATTATCATCATGGCAACGAAGGTGCTCTGGGATTATGTCACGCATGATCTTGCGGTCGACCTTGCAAGACAAGAGAAAGATGATCCTATGCTCGCAGCCGAGAAGTTAAGGGATCACGCGATTTGCTATGGTGCAACCGATAAGATCTCGGTGACGGTGATTTCTTTGGGCGATCAGAAAAAGAAGAGGGATAGATTGGCCTCGTCTTATATGAACCTCGGAAGGGAGGCAGAGCTCTTTACTGGAAAGAGGCGTAGAGATCGTGGAGTTCCATCTAGCGACACTGCCTTGAGAAGATTGAGTGATGAGATTGAACCCCCAGTTGGGAAATTGGCCTTGGTGTTCACTGATATCAAGAACTCCACATTGCTCTGGGATACCTATCCTGTGGCAATGAGATCAGCCATCAAATTGCACAACACTATGATGCGTCGTCAATTGAGATTCGTAGGTGGCTACGAAGTGAAGACGGAAGGTGATTCTTTCATGGTATCCTTCCCAACGCCCACTGCTGCACTCCTTTGGTGTTTCAATGTTCAAAACCAGCTCTTGGTTGAAGACTGGCCAAATGAGATTCTCGAGACAAATGAAGGCTGTGAGGTCACGGACTCTGCCGGTAACCTCATATTCAGAGGCTTATCTGTAAGAATGGGTATTCATTGGGGTGCGCCAGTCTGCGAGCTCGACATGGTGACTCGCAGAATGGATTACTTTGGGCCTATGGTCAATAGAGCGGCTAGAATCGAGTCGAGTGCGGATGGAGGGCAGATCGCCGTCAGCTCAGACTTCTTGCATGAGATGGAGCAATTGTACTTCTTGCACGAGCAAATCGAGACGGGGGCTACGACGTTGGAGGCAGCTTACGGAGGCAATGTTGGTGCCGGTGAATTGATTGAGCGAGAGATTGGTGCCATAGAAAAGATGGGCTGCGAATACATCGAGCTTGGCGAGCGCAAGTTGAAGGGCCTTGAAATACCCGAGAAGATTGTTCTTGCATTCACCAAGAATCTAGCCAAGAGGTTTGAGTTTTTTCAGAAGAGAATGTCGCAGGATCTGGAGGCGACAGGTAGAGTGCTTGGCACGTTGCCGATCGACTCGGTGTACTCTTTGAGGTCGCTTTCGTTGAGATTGGAACACATCTGCTCGGTCTTGAACATGGGATACAACGGCACGGACGAGACGTTTGGAAAGTTCTCCGGTGACATCTACCAGAAGAATATCAAGAACAACCGCCAAGCTGCGGACGTGGTTGCGCTCTTGAATCACATTGTGACCAGGATTGAGCACTGTGTCGCGGCCTTCGAGTTGCGGCAGTCCTACCAAACAATGCGTGGCATTGAGGGTCCGCTCAACTTTACGGAGAATGTGGACATATGGACGATTGTTGATGACATGAAACGGCTTATGGAGAGCGTACCGGTCAAGCAGATCTGTCAATCGGCAAGTGCGAGTGCCCTGTGATACTCTCTACGACCCTCTATAATTAACCCAATCCCAGACTAAAAAGTATGTTTTGCTTTTACGACAATCTTTCGAGGGACAAAATATATAATATACAATTTAGAGCATTGAACATTCCTGTTGAAGTGCGCAGATAATAAATCGTCAGAAAGTAAACCTCTCTATGCGACACCGACACATCACGTGACGTGCTCCACCCAGCACTCTAATATTCTTCAACACAAAAGACCACAAGGCACAAAACACTCGAATCTTCCAAAATTTCCATTGCGTATCCCTTGATGTCATCTGCACTGCTACCGTCGACGCGAGGCTCTGTTTCACCTTCTAAAAACGCTCCAAACATTTCCGAAAATGGCCCCGATAACGGATTCAGTATAAGAAACCCCACACTTCCATGGATCAGAGAGGCCCGGTTCGGCAATACTTTGGGCGTGAGGTCCAAAGCGATCGACGTTCTGGCTCTGTCTGGGTCTCTGATTGGGCCCCTGGACTTGGTGCATTGGGGTAGACACTATGGAGAAAGATCTACTAAGTTTACGCAGAACAAGTTTAATGGTGTGGACCGTTCAAGTCATTCCAAAGAAGAGGACGGGTATGTAGGATATTACCACTTTGTGAACGGAATCGACTATTCCCGTGGCGCCTCTTCGATAATTGACTACCTCATTAACGCCATAGGGCTTTATAGTGATGGAAATGGCTACTTTTGGAAAAGTTCCGTGGATGTGAGTTCCCTCGGCGTGTATCACGATAAACAGATGGTGGTCACGCTCTGCTCGTACAATTTGTTTGCTCGAGCCGAGGTCCGCACCCGTCTCCTTATATCTGTGCCGAAATCCCGGAAACTGCCGGTAAATGTGGACGCTCTGTATACAATATACTCCCATGCTCTGAAAAAACAGCATAGTTACACAAAAAATACGGTACATGAAGTGAGCCGGGCGTTCTGGGCCGAGTTGGCTGCGCTGAGCGTGACGCGTCTTCTGCTAAATGCAGACGACCTAAGCCACCAGCTTTGTGGCACAGTGAATCTTCCTGAAATGGCACACTCTGCAGATAAGCTAGCTTCGTCCATTGCATCGCTTGTTTCCCTTCTACCGAAGGCTCACTATTCCGGATCACGCCCCAGGTATGGTCTGATCTACACGTGCGGCGCTGACAATGTCAAAACCTCAAAGTACAGAAACTACATGGTGGACGCGTTGGTGCGGCTCGTTGCGCTTGATAGCACTGGAGAAGCATGTGACATTGCTATTCGAAACATCTGTGAAACATATGGCCACGAGTATGACTATGTGGTGTGCAGGTTGCTTAAAGCGGACGCTTCCAAGAACAACGACATGCGGTTCTTGCTGGTCGTGCATGAGAGCCTCACCCAATCAGAAAAGGCCCTGTGCCAGAACGCATTGCTTTTGCTAGAACAGGCACGGTACTTGATTGCCAGAAAATCGTATGGCGTGGCTGCAACGTTGGCTGCAGACGCGGTGTCGCTTCTACCCCTCGATTTCGATGCATGGCACACCTTGGCGCTATGTTACGTGATGAATAACGAGTATGGGAAAGCGTTGGAGACCATGAACGCGTTTCCTGTATTTTTCTCGTCCCTGGACATCGCAGAACTGCAAGCTCTAGATGGCATTTACGATGGTTTCGCGTCGACTTATTTCGAGAAAACAGTACAGAACAAGGCAGTCGACCTAAAGACATTCGAGGCGTTCTTTCCGGCTCCAAAGACAGACAATCTCGCGGCACCTGGTCAAAAACATGCATCGGACATGGCATCCATTTCAAAGATCTGGCATGAACAGTTCCACCTCCAAAGACATCTAAGGCACCCTGTGTGTGGACCTTTTCAAAGAACACCGCTTTTAACTGCCACCAATATAGAACTCGCCGCGGTGGATCCACGTCTCATCAGATTAGCAGGCCCAGACTCGGCGAAACTCGCCTTGGCTGCGCTGTCTGCAGGTAATCCATGGTCATCCATTATGGATTTCGACCTGAAGTCAACGTGGGGGAGAGCTTTCGACTTGCTCACGTTGCTTGTGACTTTAGTGGGGTGGGACGAGGTGGTGCAGATTAAGGATTCTTGTTTCCGCTCTCGTCGTGAATCCGAAGAAGGATCCAAAATCAAGTCTGATTCTGATTCTGATGCTGATTCCGAGTTTGTCGTAGACCAAAAGAAACTCAACACTTCCGATGTGAAACACTGGTTCGAACTGTTGTTCCATGTGGTGTACGAGGACTTGAAGGTGATGGTCCAGATGTCGTACCAGGACCAGGACAGAAGCGCACTTTCCTGGGGAATGCTTGGGTTTATTGGCTGGGGGTGCAAATCTAATCTAAAAGATACGCTTTCTGCGTTTCAAACCAGTGTTTCGGGCCAAAGCTTAAACTCCGGGTTTGACTATTTCGGCACGGTCAAAATGCTAGAGATCTACAACGAGTTCGTGCTCAGCGATGTGTGTGCATCCACGATCGATCCGCTTTCCAGTATCTACGATGGTAGGCATTATACCAATAAGCTCATAGTGCAGAACACGTCGCCTGAACTTTACCGAGACTTCGTGAAACAACTCAAAGAAGGCCATTTTTCGCTCGACAACGTCCTACTAAACTTGACCAAGCTCGTGAGCTGGAACGTGCGTTGGTACAACTACATGCCCAGTGCGTTGGTGACGGAGACCTTGATTAAACTATGTGCGGAGCACGACCTGCTCGTGGTCCGGCTGCGGCTCCAGATCATCATGAAATCGTTGATGAAGAAGAGTGATAAGGTCTCGGCGACGTATTCCCTAAGAGGAATGTTTGCGGCGCCTGCAGAGAGTCAAGTAATGGAACATCAGTTTGTCGAAGGAGACACTGTGATGATATATATGGCGCAGCTCATCTCGTGGCTCGAGTCGCTCGGAGAAGGAGAAGGAGCGTAAGATAGGCGAATCGGGCTGGAATAATATTGGAAACGTTTTGACTGCATAGAACTCGTTAAACTGTTTTGACTTCACCAGATTCACCTTCACCGTTACCTTCAAAACTGACCTTCATTCCATATTCTGTGCACCTCCAAGCCATCTTCACTGTACCTTCTTCAAACGCTCATCAATAGTCTATCTAAGTCTTTTTACCAGAATGCCTAAAATGCACAAAACTACTCGCGCTTCTTCTGCGAGGACACTTTCCCCGTGCCAAGCACCTTCTTTCTCTGCTTGATCATGTACGTGTACAAGTTGTACAAGCCAGGTGGGTAAGTAAAGAGAATGGCCACAAGGAGCCACTTGTACCAGCTTCCTACAACAGTCTCGGCCTCGCCGAGACTCAAGTAGATCATCGACATCTCAGAGGCGACGCCCATGGGGTACAACACATAGAACAACGAGTATCTCAACCAAGTAAGGTAATATGGCACCGAGGCAGCGTCCTTCAAGTTGGCAGCGTAGTATGAGTACCGCACGACCTCGGTGATCGACCACGCAAGCGTCAAGGACACGTATGCCCAGTGGAAGTTGGCGGGAGAGTCAGGGAGTATTTGCATGATTCCATAGACAATCAAAAGACGAGACAAGACCTGCGAAACGGTGGTGAAAACGGGCGACTTCACGACTCCGGTGACGCTGTTCACGATCTCCACCACAGCAAACGACTGGATCACCGTGAGAATCAAGCCGGACTTGTTAAAGAGGTGCGGCTGGCCCAACAAGGCGCCCAAAAAGACGGTGTTGAAAAACACAATCGACCATAAGGCCGCGGAGATCGAGTTATAGGCAACGAGCCATTTCTTGGGCTGCGTTTTCGCAGGGGCTGGTGATGACATGGTGTATTATTAATTTCTAATGTGTTCAAAAGATCCGGCCCAAACGAATGCTAATGTAGGCTTGAGTGTTGGTCCTGGAGTGGTCAAGTGTTGAAAGTTGGGGCCTGGAGGTGAGATTGGGCCGAGGCATTGTGCAGGATATTGTGCAGGATATTGTGCAGAGACATTGGCTGCTAACAGAAGGTTGACTATGGGACGAAGGATGGATGTGGGATTGATGGAAACTGGGGGAATAGGCAGCATATTGATGTGGGAAGCTTTGTTGGAAGCTTTGGTATTATTTTGGAATCACAATCGGTAGTTCGACTTAGATGGTGGATGAATAAAAAAGCGAATGGCTCGAGTTCGCAACCCCGCACGGAACTTCTACTCCCATAATCTTGATTGAGCATTTTACCAACAGGTACGAAGAGAATGAATAGGTGTATCATATTTTTGAGCCAGTAATGTATCAGTGAAAACCTGAAAGCCTCATTCATTTCATTCTCATTCTGAAAATCCGGAATCTCAGAGTAGCAAAGTAGTTTCGACCCTAACAATTTTGTTGGTTGTTGAATTAGACCGATTTCTAAAGAGCGGGTCGGGCACGCAAATGCAAGAATGTGCCTTTGCGGGGATATTGCAAGCGATGGAACCACACGGACGGGGTGTATTAAAAGTAATGTTATATCTAACTCGTTTTTTTCTTTCAAATGAACCTGCCGGTTTTTGGTGGAGTAAAACGGACTTTTAGATCTTGCAAATTGATGAGGGCACGTGACCCCGCGGGCATTCACCTCCGGCTAGTGCTAAGCTCGGACTGGTAAACTCAGTTTTGTGCCCGTACACGTTAAAAGATGAAAACACGATGGAGCTTGGCGCCTCTTGAGTATATTATAGTGTGGGTTTCAGTGGAGATTCTCTCATCCTAAAGGCCTTTCCCGTTTAGCCGCCCATGTAGATGTGCCGAGGTTGAAAAGGATCCTGGAAGAAGGAAAAACAGAGAAACAGAGGAAGTACTATTGTATTATGATAATGTAATTTTTTGATAATAAGAGATGGTGGAGGTGATAATGGACTAAACTTTTGACAGCAAAAGCACATTGCTGTATCTTCTTTTCTCTCTCGCAATTGTCTGTTTTTTGCGAGCATGAGGGTCTAGTCGCAGACAGAAATGGCTGCAAATGAATTTGCATCCTTGGAACGATCACTGAAAAGAAAAGCGTGAGATTCAATGCATCACTTTAAAACAACTTTATTTCATCTTTTTAGGGTCACTTGAAAACCGACAAAGGGAGCGCCAGAGATTTCAACTCGTATTTATCAAAAAAAACATCTCCCCCAGTATTCCCAAGATGTCTATATCGAGACAGTGCTGATCTACATGTATGTCCATAAAAGTCTCTCCTTTTATCTGATGTAATGAGTGTCATCTCTCTTGAAGCAAAGTCAAACACACACTCGTTTAACACACGTTTATTCACTTACACTAGAACAGAATATTATACTCTAACATCTCAACAATTTCCCTGCTGGTCCGTTCTTACTCCCTCAACACCGGCGAGTAACTCTGCAAAATGTTTAGAGATCTCTCCGCCCTTTTAGCCTGGGAGTGGAAGTGGACACGTGTCCTAAAAGATACGCTTTCCAACATTCCAAACTCGTGCTTCCAGGCGTCGACCGTGTTGATGAGCCGCTGGACCTCGGAAATGTACCCCTCTATTTTGCCATCGGGATACCCCTGAGAATCGTAGAGAGCCAAGATCCGTACATTGAGCTCGGTGATCAACACGGCTAGCTGTTGGGCTGAGGAAAATGATATCTTTAGATTTATAAAATCTGTAGGGTATTTGTCTGAAACTTTCAAATGCCTAATCTCTGACAGGCTTGAACTTTTTAAGTACTCACACGCTTCAGCCAAGCCCTGGTACATGCGCTCGGCGAATCTGAGCATGTTTAGGAATTTCTCGTTTAAAGGTATTCCACGGCTCATCGATACGACCTTGTATAGTTCAGGTCCCGTGATTCTGAGCTCGGACTCAATTACTTCAAGCTCAAAATGCATTTTCAATATGAACGTTTTGAGACGGTTGGTGCAGACTCTCAATCTTGTTTCTACCTCATGCACTATTTCTGAAGTGGTCGCTTCATAGAAGGAAAGATAGAAATCTTCATCAAAGGGGCTGGTGTCAAGGGTTTCGGTGATAGTGATTTTCGTATTGATAGACTTAGTGGCGTTGCTAATTTTATGGGAATATGGTGATATTGAAACAGCTGAAAGAGCATTTGTAATTGATGCTGTACAGATTGCGGCCGATAATATTCTCATGGCGGTGTCGGAAAATGATGATAGATGATGAAGCAGTCAGAAAACTTTTGAAGAAAACAAATGATTATTTGCTTTTGGAATCCTCGATGTCATATGGTGGAATACGCTTATCATAAGTATTTTTTCCAAATTCAATTCCACACACATACGACGTGACGTGGCATCAATATGCTTGATTTGCATGTTCCATATATTTTGAAAGTCCGTGACTTGATATGGAATTCTCTTTTGACAATCACATGAGTATCAGCATGACTGCAAATTGTACTTGTTTGCATGATCGCCACCCAGGTGCAGTCAGATATATTATACGTGCTTCACGTACTGAATCACCTATCCCCAAGATGTGAAATTCTGCAAACTCAAAAAAGAAACGGGGAAGAACTTCGCCTCGACTCCCATTGTTCGCTCTTGAGAGTCCTTGTCTTTGTCACCGAAATGTAGAATAACAAATTCGCCTGAAACTTACTCTGATACAATAGAGATTTTCTTATTGAATTGAATTGAATATTTCCTTAGATTTCAGTACAATTACATTACAGGTGACTTCCAAGTCTGCATCAGATGCCACTTCGATTCATAATATAACGTGTGTCTCGTATCATATTCAAATCTGCACTATAATAATACCGAACCATTTATCTAGTTTTGATCTCATGATCACCCATCTTTGTAACTAAATACTTTTGTCTCTGTCTCCACATGTACAGGTAGAGAAACACGAACCCGGGTATATACAAAAGCATGCCAAATGCCAAGAAATAATAGTACCCGCCCGAAACAACGCCTAATGTTTTATACACGACCACCGGCTCACTCAAAAGCCCGAGGGGGTACAAGACTATGAACGACAGGTACCGGAACCAAAGTAAAAGAGAGGGAACGTTTCCAACTTGTTTGGCAGCGTAAAATGAGTACCGCACAATCTCAGTAATCGACCATGCAAAAATAAGCACGGAGTATGCAATGCTATAGTTGCCTGGCGATTCAGGCACATGATAGGAGATCCCAAGTGTGATGATTAAACGGGCAAAGAACTGGAGGAGCAAAGAAGAAAGCGGGGAAGGTACGAGGCCAAGAAGTGCATGTGAGATTTCGAAAACGGCATTGGCAGTTTGCACTTCCGTCAACAATTTATGTGGAAAACTGGAGTAGCCAGAATCATAGAGGTGGCCTGGAAACCGATCAAATATATCTTTGAGGAGAATAGATATCCATGCAATTGCAGAGAGAATGTTATATGATTTGAGGTAGAGAACCTTCATTGTCGTTCTGAAAAGTTCCGTGTATTTTATGAATACTTTAAATTTGTTTTGGTGGGTTTATGTAGATGCCATTTCGATAGTTCAAGTAGTTTCTGGGGAAAGAATACTTGTCTGCTGATCACGACGAAAGACCTGCACATATTTGTGGATTCCGGTACGGTAATGTACAGTTTTAAGAAGAAATTAAAGGCTTCGAGCCATCCCAAAGCCGAGCCCTCTTTTTCACATGCATACAATGGAATTCTCCCTTACTACACTTTGGTATCATATCTCATCTCATCTGTTTTATTCAATAAATTCGTAACGCGTAAAATCTCGTATCTCTCCTCTAAATCTCTTGCTTACTATGCTCAGGCGGAAACCAAGTTCTCGTTGCTCTGTTCCAGCTGGTACTTTGACAAAATCATTTGCAAGCCCTCTTCATCGTGTGCAATAAGGTTCTGGTCCCAGTCCACAAGCAAGGGTGCATTGAAAACAAGCGTGGGGTCGAAGTCTGGTTCTTTCTGGTTTACAAGCTCTGTGTATGCCTCGTGAATCTTCTCATACTCGTTTTGGGAGAACACACGAAGTCCTCTCTCGTTGTTCATGCCCAAAGCTTTGAAGGTCACGCATTTATCCTTAGACATGGTGAGTTTATCGTTTAAAAGTGGGAAGGCGTTCTTCAATGCCGCCTTGCTTTCTTCGGAGTGCACGCACTGCGAGTAGATGTCCTTAAATTGGTCGTAGGTGGGCATTCCCTTGGCGACCAAGTCGATCTGGAAAAGATTCTTTTCCTCGTTCAATTTGAAGTACGCTCTTTCCAAATTGGCGTATACACGGGCCAGGGTAGGGACACGTGCGTTGTGGAAGATGGAAATCGTGGCGGGTGTGTTCTGCAACGATCTGAAAAACGACATTTTGTGGGAATAAATATGATGTTTCGGGGTAGTGGCGTTGCCTTTGTTTGAGTTTTGGGTAGAAGGATAAGGTTACAGATAAGGGGATTCTAGTAACTGGGTGTTCAATTGGGGTGTGTGCTGGTCAATTGAAGAAGTAAATGTGAAAATGATTAAATAGATGGGGGAGTGAAAGAGTAAGTAGGTTTTGTCTTTCTATAAATAAGTGGAATGGGTGGTTTTTTTCAGAACTGGCGGCGGGAATCACCTGATTTATGTATGTTTGTGTGGACTTCAAACCCCGGATTGCGACTGCCTCGGCTCGGGCGGAGGGATGATTCAAATGTCGCGCTGGCGGCGACATCGTGTCATCTCCGTTAACCCGCACGTGTCTTCGTATATACCCCGGGGCACAATACAGGTGAGTCTTTCTCGAACTTCTAATACACCAACATGAAAATAGAAACAGCCAGCGAGAAAAATGTCAGTTGGTTTTGATAATTAGTTCTAGAAGTTGCCTTACATAAATTTATCTTTTTTATAACTATATCTCTATCTAATGCTACCTTGTGTGTTCCCGGGGATGGCAAAGGGAAGCTTGTACACCGGATGTGCGCGACATTTCAGTCAGCTATCGCCGGAGTTTAATTTCCCTAACGCACGGCGTCTCGGACTTGGCGGCCGCACGGTGCCCTGCGTTGCAGCGAAGAAAAAAAACGAGCCCTTGGCAGTTTCTCCTGGTGGGTGACCCTTTTTAAATAAGAAAATGAATGGAGATAGTGAGGAAATTACCTCGGGTACAACACCTGATTTTGTTCTTGAAAAATTTGACCACTAGATGTAAATTTCATGGCATTCGGCCTGATTTCGTGGTCACGTGTGCGGTTGGGTGTGCGGTTGGGTGTGCGGTTGGGTGTGCGGTTGGGTGTGCGCAATTATCAGACACGATAAGGCTTGGTGTATTCAGGGGCGGGTATTTTCCGAGAGATTCCGCAATTCCAGGTAGAGGTTTAAACTAATTTTTTCTTTGAATCAAATTGATCAAATGTGGGGTGTTGCTAAATTCGAAGTAGTAAGTGCGAGGCTTTACGCCGAGTGGCCACTGCCAAGCTGTCGATTCTGAGGACTGTATCACATTTCACAGTCCAGCGTCATTATGCGAAACGAGAAATAAGCGGACTATCCTGAAACGATAATTCATAGCTCCAAAGGCAAGAAGGTAGAGGCGGTGTTGTTGCTGGCTAGTGCACGGGAATCGTAGATCACGTGCGCACCGCCGGCTTCTGAGTACTACGCTAGGTGACCTTGTATTGAGGTCCTCGTAAGACACAGAGAACCGCCAGCGGTCTATCTCCGAGTTCAAGTTACTCAAATCGTTTATTTCGTCATCCGACTTGCAAAGCTCCAATATTTTAAAAAAGCCCGTGGCCGTCTTCGTCGAGACCTAAATTCTCGAATTTGATTAGATGGCTGAAGACGCGGCACGTGACACTGGCTTCGTTCCCATGACCGGCCAACACGAAAATGACATATATGATCTCCTTCGAAAAGTTAACCAGTTTACAATTTGATTCCGGGTGGGTTTTGTGGAGTTATCGGGGTACCGTACCACGTGGGATGTCGTTTTCAATGGCCCGAAGTGAATTGAACGATGCGCATCGCAGATCCGCTTCTTTTCCAACAGCTTCGGCTATATTAGCTATGGTTCCGATTGTGGCGACGCAGAAGATGAAGAACGTATTCCATGGGTAAGCCTTATTCTTGGAGAGAATGTGAAATTAGACGAGAGAGTGGTTACTGAGGTATTTAAAGTGTGTTTTGATGCATATCGCTCGCCAGAATCTAGGATGATAATTAGTTAATCAAATTTTGCACCCTCTTGTATCGCGTCCGGTAGATCTTCCTGCATAGCGTCAAGTCCACTGTGGAAGCATGCACCACGGCCCGAAATCCAAGCCCTAATCCCATGTAAACCACGATAATTTCGGAGAAAAGCTTCAAAACAGAAATAAGCGGCTTTGAAAATTGAAGTATGGATTCGTGCGAAAATACTTTTCTCACGTTCTTTGGGAGTAACATACACACGTGGCAGTGGTACGGGGCACCTAGCCAATGAGAGATGCTACTTATATGCAGGATACGCCATAACACACTATCAAACCGCCTTTCAGATCCACGAAGTAGAATAATCACTGTATTAATGAAAACTGTGTCCGATCCTGGTTACAGGGCCCAGCTCCCCTCTTCACCCAAACCCAAACCCAAATTACCCCCATTTACCTAAACAATCTGTGGCGATGGACCCGGCCAAACACCCGTGCACCACGCACACCGCGCCCTCCCCGAAGACAGAAAAATTTTCACCTCTTCCTACCACCTTCTCCCACCCCATATACACCAAAAATGTTCCCTAAATCCTGTTACAAGTGCGGCGAGACCGGCCACATTGCCGACGACTGCCAGCAGACCGAGCGTTTGTGCTACAACTGCCGCCAGGCCGGCCACGAGTCGTCCGCGTGCCCCGAGCCCAAGACCGCTGCGCAAAAACAGTGCTACTCTTGTGGCGAGACCGGCCACGTGCAAGGCGACTGCCCCACCAGTGCCCAGGGCGCCAAGTGCTACAACTGCGCCGAGTTCGGCCACATCTCGCGCGAGTGCCCCAAGAACGAGAACGCCGGCGCTGCTGCTCCTTCTTCTGGTGCTGCTCCTTCGAGAAGACCCAGATCTGCTAAGGGCACGACCTGTTACAAGTGTGGCGGCCCCAACCACTTTGCCAAGGACTGCCAGGCCAGCTCCGTGAAGTGCTACTCGTGCGGCAAAAACGGGCACATTTCCAAGGACTGCGACCAGGCCTCGGACAAGTTCGCCAAGGCCTGCTACAACTGCGGCAAGACCGGCCACATCTCCAAGGACTGTGACGCTGCCGCCGCCAACTAGATGACGAGTTGAGGATCGGGTGCTTTTAGGGTTTGGCGAGGCTCTGCGGAGTTTCAATGGATCCGAGGCACCGAGTGAAAAAAAAAGGAGGAGGGGTGTGTTTTTTTCGAGTGAGGCTGGGAAGCAGGGGGCGGGCGCGGAGCCGCTCCAACACCTTCTGTACAATAGACTTTCAACGCTGTAACGACCACGACTCTCTTCGCTTACGTATGTTTGCTAATATACCGGTATTCGTATGCGACCTTGGACTAGTAGAATGTAGTGCAAAAGTAGTGGACATGGATGGAGTGCAAAAGTAGTGGACATGGATGGAGTGCAAAAGTAGTGGACATGGATGGAGTGGGGGTGTAGTGTGGAGACATTTGGAAATGTTTTGCATGTCAGGAGGAAACTTCACGTGGCCCTTGATTTGATCATATTTAATCTGGTTGTTCTCTGGATTCCGTTTCACATTGATAGACATATGTATATTAGGATGTTTCGAATGGCCTTCATTGAGTTATAGATGAGGAAAACTCCATTTAATAGTCAATGAGTCAATGATCTTACTATGTGAAAGGCTTTCTTCAAAAAAAGAAAGCGACTATAGCTGTATTGGGAACGGTCTTTTTAAATGACCACACCTTGCTTAGCAGCCACAGAGGTTATGCACGATTATAACTACTGTGGTGGAATTGCGAAATCCCGGATTCTGGTTGACACTGGAAAAAATTAAAAAAGAATGCGATTTCTGTGGATCGAACACAGGACCTTTAGATCTTCAGTCTAACGCTCTCCCAACTGAGCTAAAGCCGCAGGCAAAATTTCTGCACGAGCGTTGGAATATGAACAAGCAAACAGGCTAAAACAGAAATATGGAAAAAAATTCTACATTTGACATCAGGTTGCATATTCAAGGACTATTACTGTTTCGAGAACTAATGTTTTGGATTCCTGAGGGCTTCAGAGTTTCCGGGATGAAAAAGTAAGGAACAATTACAATATATCTAGATGATTCGCATTGGGCTCTGCGAGTTCTGAGTAAATTTCGTACCCAGTGAGTTCACCCTGGGGCTTGGGAAAGCTGGAGTCTCTCAATACTCAGTGCATTATCCAGACGTATTTATGGAGTTTTTAGGAGTAGTTGACTAGGGGATGTTTTTCCCGTAATACGATATGTTTCTTTATAAAAAAAAAAGTCTGGGGGTGTTCATTTCATGATGAACAATCAGCAATGAGTCCAGAGTACTATGGAGCTGACTACACATTTCAAGCCAAAAATGCTGATCAACAAATCTGGTACAGTTGGGAGAGGTCATAGTACGGAATATGGTCACGCCAGCGTGTGACCCGCGTACTACTTCCGCTTTGACATATGCTCAATCTGAATCTCACAGAGGATTTTTCTACCGGATGAAAGGCATGCAAATCCAGAGAGCATGCCATCAAAACATATCTTGGTTTGTGCCCATTATGATGTCTGGAATTCCAGAGACGCTAGACGTTGTGGAAATATGCTGACGGTTTTGACAGCAGCTATCACGGACGCAAACAAGAAATGAACATGAATGTGGTAGAGTTACATCCCGAGCACTCACAGCTCGCTAGGAATAAGCCAGCGGCATAGCATATTTTGCACAAATAAACAAAACGCCTTACAGCCTTAAATTCAAGAAAGAACATACCCACCACTGTCACATTTACCGAGGTGAAGAGCCACCAAAGAGTGAAAACTTTCAGCTCACGCCAAGTTACATGGCCTGCAAGAGCCATTAACGAGATATACATGGATAAAAGAGCACGTGCTTTGCGGACGAAAATGTGCCCTCGGAACTACCAACAAGAGCCCATGTGCTCGGAATATTTGAGACCATCGGGGAATTGGTCATCATGAGGTCTGGCAGCAGGGCCTATATCGGATAAGATTTCCATACTTTGAAAAAGAAAAGAAAAAGCATTGATCGCATTAGGAAACTATCACGTGCAATTTTTCTCATTCTCTCAACAAAATCTCCCACAAATGACGTTTAACCTATCGTCAGTTCTCGCTCTTTCTTTCATTTTAGCTAGCTCCGAGATGCAGCAGATACAGGAACTCCGAGCTTATAGACCGTAAATCCGGTATATGATCATCTTTAGTTTGATATTCCTGCATATAGACCCGGCGGCGGCCAATTTTTTGCGCCCAAAGAGCATATGCATTTACACGTCCTCTACCTGCGCTATTAATTTGCAGCCCAGCGATTAAACTTCAAGCAAAGAAACAAAGTCAGTCTTAATCTTTTATCCTATAAATTAGAAGAGAAATCCTCATCCGAATAAACATTTTTAAAATCAAAACCATTTCGAAAATCAAAACCAATCTACTTACCAATGACGCCCCAGAAAACTTCCGAGAAAATCACCTTCTGCTTCAACTGGCAGACCGCGCCTTACCACATTGCCATCTATCTTGCCCAGACCAAAGGATTTTTCCAGGATGCAGGTCTCGACATTGCCCTCTTGGAACCTTCGAACCCGAGCGACGTCACTGAGTTGATTGGATCGGGCAAATGTGACATGGGCTTTAAGGCAATGGTGCATACTTTGGCGGCGAAAGCGCGTGGTTTTCCCGTGACGGCCGTCGGGTCGATTTTGGACGAGCCTTTTACAGGCGTGTTGTACTTGGAAGGCTCTGGAATCACGACTGATTTCCGGTCGTTGAAAGGGAAGAGAATCGGATACGTGGGCGAGTTTGGCAAGATCCAGATCGACGAGTTGACCAAGCATTTTGGCATGACCCCCGAGGACTACACCGCGGTGAGATGCGGCATGAATGTGTCGAAATGCATCATCGAAGGGTCGATCGATGCAGGCATCGGCATCGAGTGTGTGCAGCAGGTGGAGTTAGAAGAGTGGTGTGTGAAAAACAACCGCCCTGCGTCCGACGCCAAGATGCTCAGAATCGATAAGCTCGCCGAGTTGGGCTGCTGCTGCTTCTGCACGATCTTGTGTATTTGCAACGATTCGTTTTTGGCGGAAAATCCGGAAAAAGTACGCAAGTTCATGGGTGCTGTGAAGAAGGCCACCGATTTCGTGCTCGAGAATCCTGCATTGGCGTGGAAAGAGTATACGGACTTCAAGCCAGCAATGGCCACGGAATTATCCGGGAAAATGTTTGAGCGGTGCTTCGCGTATTTTTCAGAGTCCTTGTATAATGTGCATAGGGACTGGAGAAAGGTGACGGCCTATGGCAAGAGATTGGAGATCTTGCCTGCAGAATACATGCCCAACTATACCAATGAGTACTTGTCCTGGGAGGAACCCAACGAGGTGGAGGATCCGTTGATGGCCCAGAAGAAAATGGCAGAACACCAGGACGTGTGCAGAGTATCTGGCGGATACCGCCGGTTGGCGTTGTAGGACACATTTTGGCTTTTACAGTATTCTATTAGTCATGTTCTTCGTTTCACTTGTATGGAAGAAATGGTTCTGGGATTTATTCTAGGGTGACTTTAGATAGTGTATGTTAGAATGACTTCACAACTTCAATCGATAAGATACTACCAAGGCCAAGCTCTTTAAATAAGGTATCTTTTCAACGGTACTATCAATCACCAAAGTTCTATCGTTTATCATCAAAGTTCTATCGTCTATCCGCTTCCAGTCTTTCTGCCTAGGCAGATATCTAAAGCCTGGAAAGCGATTCATCCTTTGGGTAGTTGACACAGTCAATTTCAATTCATCGGTGAGGTCAAGTCCGAATCATTTTAGGTGATTCGTGAGATGGGACCTCGAAATGCGTTAGAGGTTTTATGTATAGCTGTATAGTTTTTGGGCTTAGAAGGTAACTTTCAAGCCTTCCTCTAATCAATGAATCTACCAAAAAAAAAAGTCTATCATCTATCATCTATCATCTATCATCTATCATCTATCATCTATCATCTATCATCTATCATCTATCATCTATCATCTATCATCTATCATCTATCATTTATCGTCTATCATCTATCATCTATCATCTTAATACTTTTATAAATTCTCCTTTTACTGTGTCATCTTATCAAACCGTCCATCATCGTATCATGCTATATTCAATCATCGATTATCTTTCAGTTAGGAAATGTAACACCATTCTTCATTCAAGTTTCAAATCCCCGGCAACTATCATCTAACACTATCGTCTCCCATGTCTATCACACTACATCATCTAATTTTTTTTAATTCTCTTTCTCTTATCATTTATCTTCTATTACCTATAAATTACATCCTTCACATACACTCCACTCTTAGACTGCACAGTAACCACCATCAACCTGGATGTCAGTGCCCGTCGTAAAAGAAGCCAAGTCGCTGGCCAAGTACATGTAAGCACCCACCAACTCCTCCGGCTGGGCCTCTCTGCCAAGAGGCGTCAAACCCCACCACTTAGCACGCTGTTCGGTGGGCACAAAGTCGGACAAACCTGTATCCGTGTAACCTGGCGAAACGGTGTTCACACGAGCGAATCCGGCAAACTCCACCGCCAACGACTTGCCCATGTGCACGACCGCGGCCTTGGACGCGTTGTATCCTGTCTGGTAGTTTGGCACGTTCACAATGTGGCCGGACATGGACGCGGTCATGATGAGCGAGCCTTTACCCTTTCTCTTGAACACCTCGCCCACGCTCTTGGCGCAGTTGAACACACCGTGCACGTTGACGTCGAACACGCGTCTCCACTCGTCGAGCGTGCTGGCGTCGTTCAAAATCGAGCCGGTGGTCCACACCACACCTGCATTCGCAATGAACGTGTCGATGGTGCCGAAGTCCTCCTCGATCTGGCGCACGGTCTCTTTGACCAGGCCGTAGTTTGTCACGTCCACAGTGTACGATTTCACCTTGACGCCGTATTTGTCGGTCAATCTCTGGTCAATCGTAGGGTTATGCTTAAAGTCCATGATAGCGATGTGAGAACCAGCCAGGGCAAACGCGTCTGCAAGCGCGCCACCGATGGATCCTGCAGCACCCGTAATCACAGTGACCTTATCCTTCATGTTGAATCTTTCGTACGCGGTTCCCTCGAGTTTTGGGGCGGGGAATGGGACCTGGGCCTCATCCTGTTGAGGCTTGATGATGGTAGTGTACTTCTGGTCCGAGGCGGTCATTTTTGATTTTTTTTTTTTTTTATGGGTTGTGAATATTCGATGCTTTATGTGAAAAAAGAATGAAACTACGAAAAAAAAACTTGTGGGCCGGGCGGGCGTTTCCGTGGCCTTTATACGCTGGGCTACCCCAGAAAAAGTGATGAGCGAGATAGTCCGAGAAACCTTCCGCTGAAAAAGGTTACGAGCACGTGCCGCAGCGAGAAAAAGAAACGGGCGAGATCTGAGGCAGAATGGGTAAGTATTGAAGAATCATGGTGAAGGGGACAATTCCGAACAGTAAAGGCGTTGGGGGAAAGAAAAAAAACTGTGCAAAGTAAAGAAAAGTTTTCTCATGTGAAAGTGTATTTATGACCGTTTACAATGAATTTATGTATCCTTTTTCGGTCTCTTCCTCAACAATAGGGCGCCCTGCAGAGCAAGTCTCACTTAACTTAAAGAGTGTGCGCTGTCATTGTGTTCTCCAGTGTTCTATCTTTGACTTTGGGTTTCGATTTTTTTTCATTCACTATCATCTTCACTTGTTTTTTTTTTTCGTTTTTTCTCTGTTTCTGGTCATCCATTACATCTTCGCTTCATAATATCAAGCAGTTTTTTCACCTAACTACGGCTTTAGATGACAGATGACGACGGCGACGGCGCTGTATGCACTCCCGATGTGATATGACATCAGATGCCTCGGACCAAATAAGTCCTCGCAATCAAGATAAGATTGCTCGTGGAAGCACAGGGAAATAGTAGGCGGGATCTCAGAACACCCATTGTGCAAGATTGACAGGATTTTCGCGGTTGGCGCAATCAGTGGAATTTTAATGTATCTGAATACAAATTCAATTCCGTAGATTGGTTGGAATTACATCTGAACCACGCCTCCTTAGCAATCTGAGGTGGTTTTCAGAATCAGGATCCTTTCGAAAGCAACCTTCCGTGACTATTTCGAGGAGTATTCCCCGACTTTATCCCCAATGCATTTGTCGGCGAAGGTTTCAGGTGCTCTTCTTGCTACCGGTCAAAGTTCACATATAATTATTGTTTTCCCATATCTGTATGTCTATGGAATGTCAAATATTATTTGTGGGCTTTCAAGTGTTCAGTTGTTACTGCTGTGCTTCAAACTTGCCTGATCCGTTACTAGTACGTATACCAAACTTTAGTTACTTTGTGGTTCCTCTGGAAAGTTCCTTGGAGAGACACTGCATTTTCCAGAATCAATGATTGTCAATTGGTGAGTGTAACAGCTCCAAGTTGAGATTACAAACTTGAACGAAGACATCAAAACTGTTCAATTTTGTGTAAGACTCATCAAGACCATGTCCGTTCCCACATTTTAAGTGAAAATTACCATAAAAGCTGGCGATAGTCTTCTTCAAAATGCATAGCGGCATGAAAAATAAAAAAACTAAAGTATAAAAAAAATGTGCTCGAAATCTCATCTCGACAAAACTTGATGGATACGAAACACGAGAAAATATGTGCACAGTTGGTCAGAATAGCAATCGAAAACGACGGCTGCGAATTCTGCGTGTCACGTGATTTGTGTCACAAACATGAAGGGCAGTACCCGCTGTGCTTGTGTCAAGTACATTTGATGACCTTATCTTAACTATTCAATTTTTTTGGTAGAAACAGTTCCACAGAGAATATCTGTATCTCCTACAAACTTTTTTAATCATAAAAAAACAACGGTCAAACATGAAGGCTGAATTTTTCTCAATAAGATCTCACGCTCACCCACTTTCAAAAGGTCTGGCCAAATTGGCTGCTCCACGAGACGTGTTCCTTTCAGATTCAAATTTTGCAAACTGCAACCAGAGATAACCAGGATATACCTCATTTTTTCATATTGTCTTTTATATGCTTCCAGATAAAGATGTTGACAACTATCAAAAGAAAATGTTTCTGTGGAATATTGCTGCTGGTTTCTCACGTGACTCCAGCCGGTGTGAGCTCACTAATCCTGACAGAAAGAGAAGAAAAAATGATTGCCGCCGTGGCTTTTATTTAACTCGGGTCCCTAAAAATAACAGTATTTATCCTTATTTCTACACTTTTTGCGCAGGAAAGTGTCCTGTTCATTCGATGGAGAAGCCAAAGGGGTACCACAAGATATGGGCGGCTAATTTTCCCCTTACAGTTAGAGAGGCCGGGAAATTAGGGGGCCGCTAGCCAGTGGGAAGTGATTCCACAAAACCCATTCATGATTTTGCGATTTTCAGAGTGAATTGTATACTGAATTTTCCTGAATCCCCAGGGATTGCATTCCAATTTTGGAACGAAGATTTTGTGTTAGAGCTAAGAACAGTGAAGAAATCAGTGGAGGCTAAAAGTAGGGGTGAGGTCAGGTGACACCAGAATTGCAGCCGCGAGGAAAAACGCTTCTTTCTATGCTGTCCTTTGGAAGTTTGCTTTAATTATACTCTTTAGTCTTGTTGCTTGCTACGTGTCGACATACATTGCCAGCCTTCTTACCCCTTCCCCCTTTCATTGCCCCTCACACAATCAAACTTACAGTGCGGCGCGATGGTCTGTCTCAGATTGCGACCCATAAAAATGCGAAGGGTGTTTCGCGCCCCAACTTAGCAATCCGCAAGTGCGCATTAAGCTTTTTCCCTAATTTGTTCAACTATACAAAAATCCCCTATTTCTACAGTTCTGACAGTCTGAAAACTGATAATGAAAATTTTGGTATTTTATTCATTGATGAAAATTAACGTGACTCGAATTGGACCTATTGCCCCGCCAAGACCTGCCCATCTTCCAAGCCCAACCATTTTAAATGTACCCCACTTGCCGCCCCTCAGTGCCCCCACGGCAATTCTTCTCGAAAATATGGAGTGCATGCATGGCTCAGGGTGCATGTACGATACGCCCACGGATCAGTTTCTCCGAGCTTAAAGGGTGCTGAACTCGCAGTCCGATTTACATTTCGTTTTTTCGGCCGTTTGTTCCCCATTTCTCTTTCACTTGCAATTGCACAATCCCAGCCCCGCCCGTGAATTCCGTGCCTCTGCTGAATTGCGTATAAGAAAAGAAGCGTACCGAAAGTAACAACGATATCAGGAGTATTCCTGCTTTTTCCCGGCTGTTCAGATCTCAATCGTCCAATATTGGTCTAGCTTCGGTTCTAGCCGTACATTACTAAACCGCCTGGATTCAAGACAAACACTTTCAACTCAAGTTCAATTCAATTGTTCCTTTCAGAAACATTTCCATTATCAATCGCATTTGACTCAAAAACACTACTGCCTGCTGAATCCAAACAATGCTGGAGCAAGAATTCTACCACTTGCTTACTGCCGAGGAGCGCCGGCTTCACGAAGACAAAAAACGCATCAAGTACCATAAAAGATGGGGTTCGTACCTCAGTGAGCGTCAATGGGCCACGGTCCGTGAGGACTACTCCGCTTCTGGAAGTGCGTGGGACGATTTTTCGTTCGACGACTCGAGACACCGGACTTACCGGTGGGGAGAAGACGGGTTGGCCGGAACTTGCGACACGCACCAGTTGGTGTGCTTGCTGATGGCGCTTTGGAACGGGCAGGACGACATCTTGAAGGAGAAGTTGTTTGGGGTGACGAATTCCCAGGGTAATCATGGCGAAGACGTCAAGGAGCTCTACTACTACTTGGACAACACGCCCACGCATTCGTACATGAAGTTCTTGTACAAGTACCCCCAGAGCAAGTTTCCGTACAAGCAGCTTGTGGACGAGAGCGGAAAGAAGCTGCGTTTGGAGCAGGAGTACGAGATCACCGATACAGGCATTTTCGACGAAGGGCGCTACTTCGATGTGGTGCACGAGGTGGCGAAGTCCGATGACGACCCGGAGGAGTTGTTGTTCCGGATAACTGCGTACAACCGAGGTCCCGACGCCGCCCCGCTCCACATTTTGCCCCACGTTGTGTTCAGAAACACGTGGGCCTGGGGAACCGAGGAGCTGGAAAAGGGCAAGCCGCACATGCAGGCCAAGGACGACTTTTCCATCGAGGTCGACCATCCCAAGTTCGGAAAGCGCCACGTGGTGTTTGCACCTGCGCCTGGAGTCACGGAAAACTCGCCCGATGTGGAGCCCCAGTTGCTTTTCACGGAAAACGAAACAAACTCCCAGCTTTTGTATGGACAGGAAAACGCGTCTGAGTATGTGAAGGACGCGTTCCATGACTACGTGGTAGATGGCAAAGAGGCGGCCGTGAACCCAAAGAAGGAGGGAACAAAAGCCACGGCGTTGTTTTCTTTTGACCAGGACGGCGGAGTGGCGCCTGGGGATTACGTGACCATCCGTTACAAGATGTCGAAAACCGGCGGCGAAATCGACGAGTTCGAGTTCGACAATGTCTTTGGAAGAAGACAGGACGAGGCCGATGCGTTCTACTGGAAAGTGTCGCCGCTTCCCCTTTCTGACCAGATGAGACAGGTCCAGAGACAGGCCTTTGCGGGGTTGTTGTGGACAAAGCAGTTCTACCACTTTGTGCACAGTTACTGGCTGAGCGGAGATCCCAACACGCCTGCTCCGCCTGAGAACAGAGCCAATGGAAGAAACAAGGAGTGGAAACACTTGTTCATCGATGATGTTTTGTCTTTGCCTGATAAGTGGGAGTATCCTTTCTTTGCTGCTTGGGATACCGCATTCCACTGTATTCCTTTCGCCATGATTGACCCAGAGTTTGCGAAAAAGCAGTTGGAGCTTTTGACCAGAGAGTGGTACATGCACCCCAACGGACAGTTACCCGCATACGAGTGGAACTTCAGTGATGTGAATCCGCCAGTGCATGCCTGGTCGTCTTACAGAGTGTTCAAGATCGAGCGTAAGATGTATGGCGTGGAGGACTTGGACTTCTTGGAGAGCATGTTCCAGAAATTGCTCATCAATTTCACCTGGTGGGTCAACAGAAAAGACGCAGACGGAAACAACTTGTTTGAGGGCGGTTTCTTGGGTCTCGACAATATCGGGGTGTTCAACAGATCCGAGCCCTTGCCTACCGGTGGCACATTGCAACAATCCGACTCGACTGGGTGGATGGCGTTCTATTGCTTGCAGATGTTGAACATCGCCCTTGAGTTGGCGAAATCCAGACCTGTGTACGAGAACATCGCCTCGAAGTTTTTCGAGCACTTCTTGTTGATTGCAGATGCGATGTCCTACCGTGGAGCCAAGAAGGGCGACCTGGAGCCTACTGACCAGTCCTTATGGGACGAGAACGATAAGTTCTACTATGACGCGATCCACTTTGGCGACCACACGCAGTCTTTGCCTATCAGATCTCTTGTTGGTTTGATTCCCCTCTATGCATCCTTGACGTTAGAGCCAGAGCTTTTGAACAAGTTCCCCTCGTTCAAGAAAAGATTGGACTGGTTCATCGAGAACAGGAAGTCCGTGGCGGAGAGAAACATCGCGTCCATGACCAACAGGGGTGTGGGCGAGAGACTCCTTTTATCTTTGGTGAACAAAGAAAGACTCGTGGCGATATTGGAGAGGATGTTGGATGAAGACGAGTTCTTGTCTGATTACGGTATCCGTTCCTTGTCGAAGTATCACGAAAAACACCCGTTCGAGTTGGACGTGCATGGCCAGAAATACGAGGTGAAGTACTTGCCTGGCGAGTCTGACTCCGGCATGTTTGGAGGCAATTCCAACTGGAGAGGCCCCATCTGGTTCCCTGTGAACTTCCTCTTGGTTGAGTCGTTGCAAAGATTCTACCTCTACTACGGGTCTGATTTGAAGGTCGAGTGTCCAAAGGGATCTGGAGAATACCTCAACTTGGCACAATGTGCGCAGGAAATCCAGCACAGATTGATCCACTTGTTTGTGCCGGATAAAGACGGCGTGAGGGCATGTAACGGAGACAATGACTTGGTCAATAAGGACGAGCACTTTAAGGACTATGTTCCGTTCTACGAGTATTTCGATGGTGATACTGGACGCGGTTTAGGTGCTCTGCATCAGTGTGGCTGGACCGCTGTGGTGGCCAAGTGGATCCACGACAATGGTACTACCTGCAGAACCCCCAAGACGCCTAAGCCTGCCCCTTCGCTTGTTCGGAAGAATTCGATTCACTCTTTCGAGACAGAGAACGAGACTGCTTTGACACAGGAGGAAGAGGATGACGAGATTCTCGAGAAGTTCGCTCCCAAGGCAGGACCTTTCCCTGGAAGGTTGATCAGGAGACGCAGTGGAAAATCACTCTTGAACTTGACCATCAACTCGTTGGACATTGGCGACGATGAGGAGAATGGGACGGAGCCGATCGCCGGGTTCAGGGATTTGAAGGGCTTGAAGAACGTGACTGCGGAGATGCAGGACAGCGACTTGTCCCCCAAGACATCGAGACGTTCCTCCAATTCTGAATTCGACTTCAAGGGCAACGATCCTAACTTGATGGACCAAATCAGGTCTGCGTTCCAGAAGTATAAGAACCGGACCGATGAAGATGAGGCGGACGAGTTCGAGACCAGACACTGAGCGGGAAGGTGAAGAGAGGTGAGGCATTGGTAAAACTTCTATATAATTAATTGAGAATCTAAGCGTATTTCTTTTAAAGAGAAAAACAGAAACTCGTCGTATTACAGGTTAATTTGTGGTACGGGTCATGTTTGAGTTTGTATATGGGTGGGTGGGCATGTGAACACTAGATGCACGAGTGAACGAGTACTAAACCTGAACAAAAGCAAAACTTCTAATTTCAATCCATTTATTATTAATCTTGAAAACGGATTCTGATGAAAAATTCAAATAACCTAGATTCTTTTTTTCAGTTCGGGAGACTTGTGATTCGAAACTTAGAATATGACTTCCCGCGTCACGTGACTCGTCCGCACCGCCTCCAACGCAATCTCCTATCTCTCAAGGGTCTCAACACAGTACAATTTATTCATACAAATTATAACACAACAAACCATCTACAGAATTTCAAAATGACCGACCTTCTTTCAACATACGAATCAGATTTCCAGCTAGCGCTCCAGGAGGCCAAGTCGAAGTTTGCTTCGGTCACGTCCGACCCGAAACAGCGCCGCACAGCGTTACAATCTATAGAACACGCCACCGAGGAAGCCCTCGAGGTTTTGGACCAGATGAACGTGGAAGTGCAGAATTTGCCTGCCAGCCAGCGCCTGGCGCAAAACATGAAAATCCGCCAGTTCCGCAACGAAGTCGACGAGACGAAAAGTAAGTTAAGAAACCTTGTAGATGAACAGGACCGTAGCAATCTTTTTGGCCAGCGGTATACTGATGAGGAGGCCGAAATAGGGGGTGTCTCTGGAGGAGACTTACACGACACACAACGCAAAAAGCTCTTGAGCACAAACGCGTCTCTTGACCGGACTTCCGATAGACTTCGTGAGAGTCAGCGTATCGCCTATGAAACAGAGAATATCGGGGGTAACATGCTCAATGATTTGCGTGCTCAAAGAGAGCAGATTGTCAATTCGCGCAATACGTTGGGAGTTGCTGATAATTACGTGGACAAGTCCGTGAAGACGCTCAAGTCGATGTCGAGAAGAATCGTGGCAAACAAGTTCATCAGTTATGCCATCATTGGTGTGTTGATTCTCCTAATAATGCTTGTTTTGGCCAGCAAATTCTGGTAGGGAACGAGCGAGACCAGGGGTATATAGTTATAATATATGAGGAAACGGATAATGGAGATAGGATAGAAATGTAGTGAGATCGTGAGGGCTGCTAATTCGATGATGGTCAGATTGGTGTTGGTGGCTCTTTTCGTGAGTGTGAAGTTTGAAATAGAAGAGAGAAGGAATGTTCGTCTTATAACTCAAATGAATGTAACTAATAGAGCATGAATGTCTATGTATAATATGGCGTTTTTCTTTAATAATGAAATCAAAATGAGGTGTCATCATTTGTAAGAATCTCAGATGCCTCCTTTTTTTGGGAGATGCATTTATTAAAGGGAAACTATACAGCTAAAAACCTCAAATAAATCAGGAGTTTGGGAGGTGAAAACCAACCTTTGGTGTGTTGTACATTTCATTGTACGATAAGCAACTGTCTAATCACCAATCCGCCCGCGGAGTTCGTATATTGAATGAATGATAAGAAGCATGAATGTTATTAATAAAGCATGAATGCTATTAATAAAGCATGAATGTTATTAATAAATCATGAATGTTATTAATAAATCATGAATGTTATTAACAAAGCATGAACGTTCATGTATAACATGGCTCTCTTTTGTGATGGGATCAAAAGGAGGTGTCTTCATTTGTGACAGCCTCAGATGCCTCCATGTGTATTGTTTTTCTATTTGTTTTTTTGACTGGACAATTATAATTCCAACAGAATTTCACTTTCATAAAAAATTTGGGGCCTTTTTGAAAGTGAAAGCTTCATTAATACACTTGCTTTAAGTTTGTATTTGTTCTTCCTTTTCTTGAAGCCAACCACATACACTGCGAATAAAACTTATGACTGATAAAGTAGTAACTTTTTACGAAACAAAAAGATGCCGGAAAATTCGAAATCGCTTTAGTTTTTCAAAAAGTTATATCTCATCAATTTCTGACATACTTTTTTATTCGAAATTAAGGACACAAGACAATACATTTCCTCTGTGTCTGCTGTGACAAATCTAATTTCGAACCCGAAGTTGAGGTCTGGTCGGAATCAAAGAAGGTGGTTCGTTAGATGTGACCTGGAGTTGGATTGGAGGTTCTACGTATAGCAGTACAGTTTTTGGGCTAAGAAGGTAAATTTTAAGCTCCTCCTTTATCAATGTATCAAAGAAAAATTATCAAAAATAAAACTCTACCATTTTATCATCTTTCACTGAAAATTACCTTCTCTATACCTAGTGCACCACGCACACCAGAACGAAAACCGAGCCGGCATACGGCGCGGATTCTGCTTAGTATAGGCCGCTTTTTATTAGTCGAAAATAAGATAAGCTTTCATTGAAACGAATCATCAGTCCCTGAAATAAAGGAAGAATGGTGTAAATATAAAAATGATGCAGACTTTCTCTTTGAAAACTGAATTTGGTTCAAGAAAGATAGTTTCACAAAACTTTGATTCTTGACTCTTAACCTTATTCTAGACTTGACTCAGGTTGAGAGTCACCACTTTTTTTCCGTCTCAGAACCTAAACCTCTTCTCGAAACACGAGAAGCACATCTCTGCGTCCAACCTCATCGTTATTTATTCTTCCCGGTGATCCCCCACAATATAGCATTCACCAATCGGGAAAAGCAGAGAAAATAAAGAAAGAAACATTTTTCATACCAGAACCATATTTCTCTCTTTTTGCTGCTAATTAACTTTCATACAGCTTCCCCCATTCACATCCATTTTATTCATCTAACATATACATCCCCAAAACAAATACTCAATGTTCAGAGCATCCACTTTCATTTCCAGAGCTTTCACTAGAGTGCCACGCCCTTCATACAGCCTAGCCTCTTTCGGTCCACGCAGACTCTTCTCGCAAACCGTGCCCAACTTTCATGGCCATCTTCATGCGCCCAAGCCCGGCGAGGAGTTGAAAATCACGTTCATCTCGAAAGACGGCCTGCTGCAAACATTCGAGGTCGCTGAGGGAGATAACATTTTGGATATCGCCCAGGCCCATAACTTGGAGATGGAAGGTGCCTGTGGCGGCTCGTGTGCGTGCCTGACGTGTCACGTGATCGTCGACCCCGAGTTCTACGACGAGATCCCGGAGCCGGACGACGACGAAAACGATATGTTGGATTTGGCCTTCGGCTTAACGGAGACTTCCCGTTTGGGATGCCAGGTCAAGATGTCGAAAGAATTGGACGGGATCCGCATCGCCCTTCCTGCGATGACGAGAAATTTACAGTCCAAGGATTTCAGTTGAGCGCCAGAAACGGCCATGTAAATAGACACATTTCTTACCTTCTTTTCGGAAGTGGAACAGAGGACCAGAAATAATACACAATGACATAGCTACAGCTCGTAGATATCGCACCCTGGAGAATCAAAGAGTGAGAAGTAAATAGGTGATGCAATATGAGAAATTTCACCAAAAACGAACCTGATTTGAATTTATAACAAAACCTGATCGGAGATCTCCCAAAACCCAATTTATCTCATATTGGTGGGGTATTATGATTTCCGAAGTATTCTACTCGTTGCGGGTCGGCATCACCTCCCCATTACGCTGCGCGTATGCACCACATGCATGATGTGTTTACGTCTGAGAAACACACATGCACGAGCCTGAAACCCAAGTGTGACACACACTCAATACACTCGAAACCATCTTCTTTCATATTTGTCACACTTCTTTGGTATTTGACACACTTCTTTCATATTTGATACACTTCTCACACGCTTTACGCACAACACAAACACACATCCAATCTCGAAACCACGCGGGCATTCTTCACAATGAGTGATAACGTCTACCCCATCCCGATCTCGCCCTTCAAGAAGAGGCGGCGTGTTTTAACGGAAATCGAACATCTGAACGAACCTGACCTGCTGAAAAGTCTGCAAAGCTCTCACAGAAAATCAGTAGAGTTTGATTTGTTCAAGATCCCAGCTAAACCAACAAATCCAGACTCTGAGATCCTGGCACTCACACCCTTTGTAAGCCAGAATACACACTATACAACGTCACAAAAACCTGCTCTGCTAACAGATATGAACAAGAAAGGTTCCGGGATCCCCACGCTTCGAAAACCGGACCGTTTCGAGCGGTTTTTGACCATAAACCAGTCGCTTAATCGGAAATCAACAATACACGGGGCATACGGCGATATGCTTCCCTCTGCACATGAACTAGCGGAACTGAAAATGGCACAAGTACGTAAAATAACGGAAACACTTGAAAAAGAGTCCAAAGCTCTCGACGAAGAGCTCGTAGAGGCCAGACGGAAATTGTCTTATGTGCAAGAAGAGGTTTTTGAGACCAAAAAACTACATCGGGCTTTACAAAACGAGCAACTGTCGCTTAAAGTTGCCGTGGAAGAACAGGAGGGAAAGTTCGAGTTCTTGCTGGGCCGGATAACCCAGAGAGTGGAGATGATGGAAAAGGATATCCAGGTACAGCTCAAGGATTATGAGAATAGAGCGCAGAGCTCGTATAATGATGTGAAATACGAAGTCAAGGCCGAGTTGGAAATCGCATTAAGAGCTGAAGATGAGGAGACAGCTAAAGAGTTGGCTGCACTTGAAGAGAAGAAAAAGGAACTAGAGAAAACGCTCCAGGAAGTGACAAAAAAGAATGAGGAGGAAGTGCAAAAAGTGAAAGATGCATCGCAAAAAGATCTCGAGGTAGTCTCGAAAGAAATTGAGGCAGAGGTCTCTGCAGCCCAGAAAAAGCTAGAGTCCTTGAAGGTGAATCATGACTCGATTGAAGAGGAAAACCAGAAATTGCAATGTACGATATCTTCAAAGGAAGACGCGGGCCAGAGAACCAAAAACGAGATTTCCAGCTTGGAGCACGTGATCCAGAATCACGTCATTCTTAAGGCCGAAATGGAAACACAGCTCCGGCAGGAAACGGAGCGTCTAAAGGAGTGTGAAATGAGTGAACAGGATTGGGAACAAAGAAAGGAGGCTGCAAATCTTGCATACAAGGAAGAAAAAGAGAAGTATGATCTGTACATTTACACACGGCAGCGTTTGGAACATGCCATCTCCAAAGTCAGCGAGAAAAATAGGGTGCTTGTTCGTGTGAAGAATAAAGAAATCGGAACAGATCAGAATGGGCATCTACGCGAGAGATATGGATTCGACAGGGTCGAGAGTCTCGAAAGTGACCCGAATTACTCAAGAAATTGGCAGTTTCTAGTACAGGAATCACTTTCAGGAACGAAGGTGGTCTTATCGTTTTTCGGATCTCAGAGGAAAGATATATGCGAGCAACTAGTGGACATCTTCAGCTTCTTAAAAAGTGGCACTGACACATTGCATGAGTCTGGGTGGAGCCATGCATTCTACCTCCAGAGCATTCTCATGCATGATAACACGCGTTTTTCAGATCTCCTCAATCCATCGTCGGAGGTCGATGTACGTGCCACGAATGACCTGCTAGATGTGATTAGTCAGAAGATGCATGTGAAGGATGCGTCTGAGATATCGATCCCGTTAAAGCATTATGCAGGGTCTGCAGGCGCATACCTCCATGTGTTCACCGTCGAGGCTAAAAACTCCAAAACGTCTCAAAACCTGTGCGGAAGTGTGATGGTGGCTGACCTCACACATCTTCCATGGGAAGTTCAGAACGATGTTCTCTGTTCTGAATCCGATACCGGACTTTTGCGTAGTTTAGTATGGAGCCCTCTGCTTGATCATACGATGATGGATATCTGTGATATCTGTGATATCGAAGAGCCAGGTGCTCAAGATATGCTTACAGCTTTGGAGAGAAGAAACAACTCGCAGAGCCATAGAGATAGAAGTGGCCTGCCTGGGTCTCGGTGAACACGAATATAGCGTACAATATAGCGTAACATGACATGACATGAAATCAGCATACAAACTAGCCTAACTGACATGAAAAGAGCGTACAAAATAGCCTATTATGACATGAAAACAGCATAAAAAAATAGCCTATTATGACATGAGAACATCATACAAAATAGCCTGACATAAATGAGCATACAAAGAGAACATGCAATTAGTTTGTAATACATATGAACTTATGAGTACGCGAGAAGAAAATGGAGTAAGAAAAGTAGATCTAGGTTGGGTTTGCTGGTTCATGCTAGAGGAGTCCTGGAGAAATCCTAGAGGTATCTTAGAGGAATCCTGGATGCATTCTGGAGGAATCTTAGAGAAATCTTAGATGAATCCGAGATGCACCCTAGATGCACCCTAAAGGATGAAGAACAGACAAACACATATGCAATGCAGCAGACAGCCAGGCGGGAACCATCAATGAAAACTCTAGGAGGGGGTGGTGAGGAGATCGTGGAGCATCCACTTCAACTCGTCGACGGTTCCCACATGAGGGAGCTCCTTTGCAGGAACAGGAACAGTACCAGCTGCAGCTGCAGGCACAGGCTTCCCGCCGTTCTGCACGTGACCGTTTTCTTTTGCAGCCGGGTCGGTTTCCTTGGCGATACCTGCAGCTTCCGACACATCAGCACCTGCAGGGGCAACTGTGGTATTTCCCGAACCCTGCAGCGGTGCCTTCGGGTCTTTTGCACTTTCCGCAGATCCGGCCCGCACGGCGGGCTTGGGGCGTGCAGGCAACGAGTACCCGGGCCCGGTGTGGTCTATGAGGTCGTCGTTTTGGAGCATGACGCTGGATAGACGCACCTGCGGTCCACAGGGCTCCACCAAGTGGGGGAACATCTCGAGCGTGTTGTACATGTCCTCGGTGCCGATGACGATGTCCTTTCTATCTGCAGGCGCCGACACCAGGTGCCGTTTGCGCAGAGAGGATGAGTATCCAAGAAAAGATCCTGAACCAGACCCCGAAAACGGGCCGGACCCGTGGCCGTTCATGGAACCCTCGGACCCGCCGCCGCCCAGAAGAAACCCGGGCTGGAGAAACAGCCCGGACTCGTACTTGTTTTTCCGGTACCGCACCGTATCGATGGTGCACTCGATGATGTTTTTCAAGTGCGTTTCCAACCCGAGCGAAATGACCTCGAACACTCGCGAATTGATGCCCCCCGTCAACCCGTGCTCACGTGACGTCATGAGCACCTTCCGCAGAAGCGTGTCTGCATCCGGGAGCTCGTAGCTGGTAGATGCAAGCGGCGTGTTGATGCCGTTCACCACGTCCTGCTGCCATTGTACGAGGTTGTTCACCTGGAGTTGCTGCTGCTCTTTGTCCTGTATCATGGGTATTTTCGGGAGCAACGCTTGTCTAGTGAGTGTGATGGAGGCACTGAGCCGTTCCCTCTTTCCCGAATCTTTGGTGATCGCACGGATTCTTCTTCTTTCTTTCAAGGGCAACCCCATGATGTTCTGCTTGAACTTCTCGTACTGGTTCAGCTTGACGCTGCGGGTCTTCGCGTTCCGCTTGTTCCAGAAGCTCGCCAATTCACTCAGGTACTCCTGCGGAGTGTCCTGGAGCGAGTTGGCGAAGTTTAGTAGGAGGAGCTTGTTGTGATACTTGATGAGGCCGTCTTTCATCAAAGGGCCGATCTGCTTGACCAATTCCGACCGCGAAAGCCGGCCGATAAGAAACGCCAGAAGCGCCTCGTGGTACGTTTCCCAGTCGGCGCCCAATTTGCTCTGAAACTCGCGGATCACCGACTCTAGTTGGAGTCGTTTGGACGTTTGGACTGGCTGGCTGGGTGCCAAACTCGAGGGCGCTGCCACGGTCGACATTTATAAGATTTTTGGAATCTGAGAAGATAGATGCAATGTAGGGCTCGAGATGTGGTCACCGTATAAATTTGGGCCGGATCCGAGCTGTTTCTATGTGCTTTTGGCGGGGCAATATGCACTGTATTGCTCAACTAGGGTGCGCACCCACAAAACCAAAGAAGTGCCCGTGAAAAGTGCAAAAGGTGCGTGTTTTATCCGCCGTTTTCGGGCAAGATCGATCTAACAGATGTTCTAGAATGCAGGGGTGCCGATTTTCCGGGCAAATTTCGGGGCCTTGTGCCGTTTCTGCGGGCTTCAAATGTGTTTTTGGCTGGTGCGACGCTCGCGTCTTTATAATCCACCAGAAAGCACGTGAAAGTGACAAATTTAGAACGGAAAAAGCCTCTTGCACACTTCGGAGGAGCCGCTTTCCCTGGAACTAGCGTTTTTTTTATCCTGAAACACGCGCTGTACCGGATTGCTTGATGAATGCTGGAGATTCAGTGTTTCTATGTATTTTTCTCGGTCGAAACACGCGTTGTGTGCAGGACGTTCCGATAACTCATCCGGCACAAAGCCACCAGCCAATTCTGGGGACAACATATCTTGAGTAAATTCACTTGAGGGGAGCTAATTTATGATTAAATTAATGCATTAGATTATCTTGACTATCTATAAATATCATTGAATAAATAAAGTCTTGCTGCGGCTCTTCCTCGTGAATATATCCGACTGTCCGACAGGTCACGTGACAAAGCAAGTGAAGGTGCAACATCATATTATACACTTCTACTCCTTAGAGGTATTTCTCACGCTTTCTGTGGTTCCCAACGTCTCTGCGGTCTCCAATGTTTCTGAACAATGCAAGGCGTTCTCCCTCTTGTGGTTTCTGTGCTCAGTGATTATGAACACAACTGAGAAGACCACTGCCAAGCCACTAAGTCCAATTCCTAGGTGAATAGCACTCCGGTAACTTTTGAGTAAATCTTCCGTTTTTCCGTGCACCTCGATCTCGACGCAACTGGCGACCGCCAAGAACAACGAGACCGAGTAATTCACCACGGTATTGACCAAAGAACCGGCCATTCCTTGATGCTCTGAGGGCAAGAAGTCAGATAATATAAGAGACGCTGCAGGAAACGAACAGTCCATTCCCCATGCAAGGAAGAACATCTGGGCGAACGTCAACTTCCAGAATGTCTGTTCCACCGGAATTATCGAGAGAAATACCGACCCGAGCATGAACCCCATCATGGATGCAAACACGATGTATGGAGCCCTTTTTTTGGAGATACAGAATCCCACCAAAAGCGCAGCAACAACACCTAGAATTAAAAGAGGGAGGTAAGTGATCGACGCGATGATTGGCGTGTATCCTCTCAAATTAAGGAGAAAGCACCAGTAGTAATACTGCCAGATTCCAAACAGGCCCCAACCCAACGACATACAAAGAAGCACAAGGCCGATTCTGAGCGTGAATATTTCCCGAGGTAGAAGCGGGGTTTTCACCACCTTGAGTTCGAGGAAGAAGAAGCCGATTATAAGGGCCACACTCAATATTAGAAGCACAATGATGTACGGAGAATCCCACCCAACAACAGGCCCTTGGTTCCACACGAAATTGAACAATATGAGACCGCAGATTCCCACGACGGAGCCAAAAAGATCGAACTTCTTATACGCCTGTTTTATCGTGTAGTCCTGGTTCTTGAACTTGCCTGGAATGACATAGAAGGCTAACACACCGAGGAGTGCACATGCGATGCCTAATAACCAAAAGGCCCAGCACCACCACACCAATTGAGACACAACTGCCGCCATGATGACACCAATGGTGGCTCCTACGGGAGCAGAGGCACCCACAAAAGCGAATGCCAAGTTTTTCCGTTTTCCGGGGGGATACACGGTTCCCAAAATCCCCATTCCACAGGGTAAGATGAACGCAAAGCCTACGCCCTGAAGCGCCCGGCACGTGATGAAAAAGATGGTGGACTTCGTATAATATGAGAGTCCGGTCACGATACTCCATACAGAAGCCCAGATCCAGCCAAAAAGGAACATTTTGCGGAGCCCAAAGAGGTCACCGAGTCTGCCCGAAACCAAGATAAATGTTCCGAGAGTCAATGCATACGAGCCCATGAACCATACTGTCTGTGAACTATCGATTTTTCTTCCGCCTTGCAATTCACTGAACGAGTCAGAGACAATGTTCATGGTGCTTAACGACATTGCGATCGATCCCTGCGCCAAGAATTGCGCCATGCAGATGATGAACTGAAAACATATTTCGTGAAGCGGGGACTTTAGTATGGGGGGCCTTGGATCCATTGAAAATCAGGGGTCTGAATAAAGAAGTAATTTTTCAACCTCTTTTGAATATTAAAATACTGTCTCCTCGTATTTTCCATGCACGATGCCCTGCTCTATATATGCATGCCAAAACATCACTGCATCTCTCGGCCCGAACCGTGCATCCCGGCGATCGTGTCAGGTGGGAGGCACGGGTGTGTGTACGCGACCGGTGCGCCGGTGTAGCCGCGGCAGGCTTATCTGATACAACTAAAAAGCGCAATTAGACAATAGGTGAAATACCCCGCAATTTGGGACAATGATGTTATGTGGGGAAGACGAAAATGTGGCTGAATTTGAAAATCGAGCGGAAAATAATCAGGGGGAACAAAGGCCTTAACGAAGTAATCTTAGAAACGTTTTAGAGATCACCCTCATTTGAGAATATACTTCAGACGATCAATTGACGACTCTCGCAACACACCGAATTCATAGGATGAATTCTCAGGAAAGATGGGTCGCTTTGAAAGAAAAAGAACCACTTTTCCATAAATCGACTCGAATGGGGCGTTTTCAAGAACGCATTGTAATTCACAAACCCCGCAGATCAATAGAAACAGTATTTTGGAACTGACACTAACGGCCTATCAATAAAGAGCCACACTAAAGTGATCAACTTAAGAATGAATCTGTAGAGAATGAGGTCAGCGCCTAATTCCTGTGTCTAAGTTTGTCACCGGTTGACCGGTCAGAGAAACATCGGGAGTCCACTCAAATACGTATCAGAAAGCAAAGTGAACTCGGAATTGTTCAATTTAGAATCGCCGAATTCCACGGGAGCAAGCGCGTTTCGAAGCACGTGATCCACAAAAACCTTACTGTATAATTCCCAGAGCTGCGGCTGGAGATTGTCGACCAGAAGATCGGACACTATAGTGAACTTGAAGTTGGAGAGTGACTCGAAAAAGTGAACCCTATAATGGCCCGTGCTGAACGAGCGAAGAGCGTTAGCCGCCGACGGAAACACCCCTGACGTTTCGCCAGAATTCTTTGTATCTTTTTCGGTCACTGAACCGAGTTTGGCGGAGACGTTTTTGAGCGAGTAGATGATTCCAAAAAGCAACTTGGCCATATCGCTGTCGTTATTTTTATTGACTGTTCCGTTTGCAGGCGTCTTATGATTATACTCACGTGAGTAGATACATGAGCAGTGTCTGTCGAAGACGTAAAAGGCGAGGATGGTCATGCTTTTCTTTCGAATTTTATATATCAAGAAGAGTTGATGTAGTGTTCTTTGTGGACGCAAAAAGGGGAGAGACAATTGCAAATCTGGGGTTGTGAGATATGCTAAAGGTAAGCGTGTTCTAGTATTGAGAAGTTTGATTCGATCTGGAATGTCTATCCACTCCTAAAAAGGCGGTTTTTCTTGAATATTTGAGGTATGAAATTTGTTCTCTGACATGGTGGATCAGATATGAGGTAAGGCGGTCTGGTGATGATACACCCGTACACCACGATAATTGCGAGTGCCAAGAGTTTTTGCAACATAATTTCTGATGCTAAATGTAGGTTCCAATTGCCTCGTTGATAGCTTTAATTTGGTGAAACAAGCTGAAAAAAAATGCCTTGCGCTTTATTCTCTGCTCAAAATTGACCCCAAATCTCTGGTATGTCACTCCGATAAATCTATATAGCAAACGACTATAGTGCATTTTTATGAGGGCTAGTTTCCACATCATTTGGCCGCAAACCTTCATAGAGATTCTCAAGGGATATCAATCTGATAGGTACGTGAACCTCCCGACCATATCCAATTATAGCCTTATATGGCGAATGTCTTCAATAATTGTGAACCATCACTATGGTCGATCCCTAAGAATGGCACATCTATTCTCTGATTGCAACCCAGCGACAGCGGCTGTGACTTAAACGCTATCATTCCCCATTCCGACTTCGATTTATAGAAGCTCAGCTGGAACCTTGGTTCTTTTGAGATGAACTCACTTGAAACACCTTGAGAAATCATCAGAAGCGCTGCAGCCAGTCTTAGAAAGTTTCTGATCTTTTTCATAGATATATGCAGCTATACCGGGAAGCTTTTAAATCGAGGCGTTGAATTGCTCTTCTCAGTGGCATGTCTATGAGGCATGTATTGTGCAACAGTCATTTCTTCATGCACATGGGCCGGATAGTACGGGAAGTATAAAACGGCTTGTCTCGTTTTCACTCCCCCAATAGCAAGTTGAACTATGATACTCTCAGGATCCTTGGCCTAGAGGTTGTGGAATAAAATGATCTGAAGGAGCTCAACAAAATACAGACCAAGACGCGTGCCTTCAGAGATAAGAAAGAAGAAGTCAAGAGTCTCTCACTCGTAAGCGTTGAGCCGAGAAAATTATGAAGCCCCGTGATTCATTTGAGTGAGAGTCTCAGCTCCTCTAAATGTTGGCTCCAAAGCTATTAACTCAGACCTTTGGACCATAGTCTTCTCGAAGTTTGAGTGGCGTGAGGTTGTGGTATTCGTTTTTATAGGATCCAACTTTGCTTGAAAGATCTGAGCTTCGAAAGTGTCTTCGAGCCAAGGAAGTTTGCTTACATGTAAGTTTCTGCCGTGACCGTGAGTGAGAGAGCCATATCGAAGAAAGATCGAGAGAGTGATAAATTGGCTGACTTCACTTGCTTTCCGCCTCCACAATACAGGGGTTCCAAATGCTCAAAAGGGCCTGCCAAAGTGCTCACCCAATATTTTCTAATGTTTGAGATCACGCCACAAGGAGTAGACATAGGACGTGCCAGAATTTCAAAACTTTGAAATTGCGGAGCGAACAACAAGGCATGAAACGAAGAGGGCAGGTATACCCGGTTTCCCGAGGATAAACCAAATTCCAGGCGGAGTGACGTTTAACTTCCGAAAAACTTAACAAGAGAGATAAGGAAAAGATAGGGGCTCTTACCACAGCATTTCTGGGAATGATAGGTATTTCAAAATCAATGCAAGCAAGAAACACTGAAGACATACTGAACTTTACAGGTAACATGAAATGAAAAAGGAACACATCAAGACACTGAAAGTGCTTATGGCCAAAGCACTGAAAAGTAAACAAAGAAAATTGCTAAAATAGTTTAAAAGAAGGTTATTAAAAACGACATTAGCAGGTGTGCATTGAAAGAGCACACTCGATTAAATCTCGCAACGGCAAATACCAAGAATAGGAGGCGTGGCGAGGACGACCACATGCTCGGCAACCAAAGTTTTGGAAAATGCCGCGGATGCAACAGGACAATCGGGTCCGATCGATGCCCCGCAAGTGTCCCGGGGACCGCCCGGTCGTTCCTCGTATGATCGGCCTTGTTGTTCATGGGCGGCCGATAATTTCCACTTTGGTGCGGCCAGAATGGCGACAATACAAAGACAGTAGAAGTTCAGCTTCTAAAATTGGCTTGGTTCAACCGCGGTTGCAAAACTACAGATTGCATTTGATACTCTTAAACAGCCCCCTTTTTTTTAAGGGTCATCCATACGTCCATCAGGGCTTGTTTTTTGCGGTGATCTGGATCATACTAAAACAGACTAGAGTTATCTACAGGGCTGCAGGGCTGGAGGGCCGATTGCGCTCACGGACCTTGAAACAAGTTCCAGTCCCCCCGCAATTCCAGATCACCCCTGCTGGTTTCTGTCTCCAAAGATAGGCCAAGGTCGGCAGGAGGCGATGAGGGGAAGTTTTGATCATGGAAGGGCGAATCAAATTGCAGAGATAAAAATACACTCCCACCCGAATGAAAAAACGCAGTTGTGTGCCGGTCAGGGTTGCCCGAAGAACAACCCCGATTGTGTGTGGAGTCTAGATCGGCCCAAAATCATAATGCCTGGCCAATAAGGGAGCGAAGTTGGGCATGGCTTGCCACCAAAGTACATATCCATGGTCGAGTTTCTTGCTAAATTTCGGTATCAAGAACCCTTTGTTGAGGTGAAAATAAGTTTTAGAAAAATTCCTTGGATAGTCCGAAGGTAAACACGCAACACCCAGCCCCCTGTTGCGAAAAGTTACCCCAGTCCCTGTGGCTTGAAGTGGCAACCTCTGGTTGCCAGCACATCATCTCCTTTTCTCTTCTTTCTTTTTTTATGTCTCTCCTCTCTCCTTTTTTATTTTTTGAGCCCTGCGGCTACCACATCCGAAACAGGAGGGGCAGAAACAGAGGTCCTGCGAAGACTCACACTTTCCACTGAATGCGGAGTCATCGACAATGATTCATTTTTGACTGCATGTATTCAAGCGCATCACGCAAAACTGTCCGAAATCGGTTAGCCTTAGCAATCCGGGTGGTGAAATTTCAGGAAAAGAAGGACTCAAGTTTCGACCAGAACACTAGAAAACGGAATTGGAAATAGAGTCACTAAAATCAGTGTGAAGGTACGTCGAGTTGGTTTTCGACAGACCGTTCTCCGCTTTGATGAGCAGTGGTTGTAGAACAATGTACCCGCATCAATTTGAGCCTTGTTTTCGACTTTTATTGTTGCCGATGCTTTCACAATTTTTATTCATGTTTCGGACCTGCACTTGTCCCCGTTCTCCATTCTTCATGCTGGTATCAGAAGCTTTGAAATTCACAATGTGCGAGAATTTGCATCCGTGGACAGGAATCACGGTAGTAATGGCCCTTCTTTGCATGCCGTTTCACCTTGCTTGTGGACGAAGTTTAATGATGCGGGAAAATGGGCAATTAGTGACATTACAGGAACCACCAGCACGGGAAGATCTGCCTGGAGAACTGAAGAGCCAGACAAAACCGATACAGCTTGAATGACGAGAGTCGATTTTTTAAGAAAGCAGAATTTAAACCACAGTGATAAAATAGAAATGTAAGAAAGAATAAATCAATTGATGCAAAAGCTCCGGCCTCATTCAGGCGCATAATCCGGAAGGTGGGTGCGCACGTGAGCAAATTAAACGAAAATCCCGGTCGGGCCCGCCATAAGAAACGCCACAGCAAGGCGGGTCGGGGAATGACTCCGAACACTGGGCAAGTATGAAAAGAGTCAGGAAAATAAACTAAAACATGAACGAGCGGAAAGTTGATTCACGCAGACACGAAAATATTACTCGGAAAAATAGTACGAGGATTACTGACAATCTTTAGAGTTGGAAGCTCTAAAATTTAGAGCTCTAGTTAAAGTTCGAGCTAAGCGCCATAGTTAAGAGAGGTTACAAAGGAGCCAGCTGTGTGCTTGAAAACTGTGGGGGCCAGAACAAAGGGGCGAAAAAAATGGGCAAAGAAAAAGACAAAGACAATATGCACAACAAAACACACGCAGCGGCTCCCCCAAACGCTGTCAAAAAACACCCACAATTGCAGGCCTAATTCCGAACAAGGCCTTTATTTTCGTTTGTTGGATTGCGAGGTGGAATTCGTTATCTGCAGAACGGTGACTAACCGCCACCACCACTTTTTGCTCACTCTCACGCTATTTTTTTTTTTTTTTTTCACAATTTCGACGGCGAGATCGGAGGCTAAAGCCACAGTGTGGTTATGTGAGTCGCACTTTAGAATTACTCATAGTTGCAAAACGTGGTTGCGATATATAAGCCGGGGCTCGGATGCGGAGAAAGTTTTTTTTTGCTTCCACACAAATATCACAAATAAAGCTTTCAGGTTTTCCTGGCACAGAAAGATACAAGAATTAGTCGGACTTCAATCGAGACTACCAGTTGATACAACATACAAATCATAAGAACGAATTCCCCCAACATTCTCCCCACGTCCTTTAGCAAATACTACTCTCCACAGTCTTTCGCCTCTTTTACCCCTATCAAGTACATTTCAGTCCCACAAAACTCAAACACAATGTACTCATTCTCAGCACCACAAGATTTCTTCGATAACACCGACCTTGACATGGAGTCCGAGTGGAACACACAGTATGTCTCGTCGTCATCGGAATCCAGTTCGCCACTCTCCTATGCCCTGGAGCCCGAGTCGCCTTCGTCCGAATTCTTATACGAATGCTCCTTCTGCATGTCGTCCCACTCCCCAACGTCTCCATGTGAAAATGTCACGGATACCAACTACACCTTGCAGCTTCCGGAGAACGCGTCTTTTTCGTACACAGCCCCCACCTTTGTGAAAGAACAGCCTCTGCAGAACACGTTCTTGGAGTCGAACTACCGCAAGTGGCTTGTCTCGGTCACGCCACGCTGAACATCTGTTATCGTATGTGATTCGCTAGTGTCTTAGAGCAGGGCTTTCGCTAGCGACAATACGGGATGGGGATTTCTCATTCTGATATTTCAGGTTTCAGTTTTTCGGTTCATTTCAGGTTTTCGGAGAGCACGGTTGGGTAGGGAGATCGGCTCCACTTTCATTTTGGCGTAGCGTCTGGGTACGCTACTCGTCTTCCATTTAAATTATCATATAACATAAACATAAACATTATCAATAAATTTACAATTATAGAGAACTTTGTTTAGAAGGCAGTAGAAAGAAGAGAGTATAGAGTAGAGAACAGAGAGGAGATGATAGAGAGAAGACAATAGAAAGGAGACAACAGAGAGAAGAAAACAGAGAAGAGACAATAGAGAGTTGAAAACAAAGAGTGGATAATAGAGATTATAAAAGATGGGGTGAATATGGAGAAGATAGGCTTATGAAATCACACTGTGTCAGATGTGATCATTCTAAAAGGTCCGTCTATCTTAAATAGAATACAGCTCACTTCGAACACATGAGCTTTGATAAGTCGCTTCAGTCAAGAGATCTTTTTCTTGTGAAGCTCAACTTCGAGAATAATGCACGACCATTCCCAACCTTTCGCTAGTTTCGTCGTTATAATATGAATTCACTATGTATCTTTTGCTTATCTAAAAGACAAACATCTAGTCCTTCTTCTCCAACTCAATGAACTTGCCACCCTTAGCGAATCTTGGGTGTCTTGGGTCATTGATGAACTCGTTGGAGTTCAGCGAGGCTTCGGCACCCTTGGCAATCAAACCAAAAGAAATGGCAGCTATATTTGTTAGTATTTTGAACGGGCAAAAGGTGGGAAGGTAAAAACCATGAGGAAAAGAAGAAGATGAATGGGGACTGATATGAGGGGACAGGTCAGGAGTGTGTAACAACGTTGAAGCGAGGGGTACCATGTATGATCGAGGGTATCCAGACTGAACGAGGAGATCTTAATTGGGAGCACGGCTGTTCATAAAGCGGACGAAATGATTAAGGATATAATGAAGGTTTGATCTTGTGATATCGAGGTCCGATGAATGATGCGAACACTGTGGACCAACGAGATCGGATTCGTATATCATTCAAATCATTCTTTCATTTTTTAATCCTTGAATTCTATGTCATTCCTTATATCTCGGGGTGTTGCTTGTAGATGAATGTCATCTTTAAAAGAATTCAACAAAGGATGTATCTAAGAACCATTGAACAATATCGGAAGTCCAGGGGATCACCGCTGATATGAATCAATTCTTATGAGAGTCTTAAAAGCTTCGCAAGTATTTTATAATCAATCACTTTTTTCTTTCCTCAGATTTCATCTGCTTGTATCCATAGAGCATGGATACTCAACCATGTGTTTGACGTTAAAATCTCGAAATCTTTCTCGAACTCCCTTCCTGTTTCCCTTTTTGCCTCCCATTTTTTCTTTATTACATACCACCAACGGCGAATGGCCAGTAGTGTTTCAAGATAGGGGTGGAGTAGCTCTTCATGGTGATTGTATTTAAGGAAAATAGGGTTCTCTTCGAGTTTTCGTTCACTTGTTCGGACTCGCACTGGGCCGCTGGCCAATGACAGGCGGTGGTGGCACGAGAGTGTGTGCAGGTCGACAAGAGGGGTACTGCAGGCAGCATGGGGTATTAGTTTTGGCGGATGTGGTGGTCGGGTAAAATGAATCTAAGTGTGTTCATAATACACTTTGAGCCAAGTCAAAATATCTACTAGTCGATTCCAGTTTCTTTGAAAATTATCAAATTCTGTTTAATTGGTGGTGGGGGATTTTCCTGGGCTTAAACGTGATTCCTTCCACGCGAAAGATCAGACATGTGAGTTTGTATTCAAATGTATGTAATTTGACCAGAGATGACACATTTCTGAAAGTTTTGTATTTTATGGAAGTGATCTCAGTGTCTTTAGTAGCGACTATTACAAATATCTCACTTGATGCTGGGTATCAAGCCATTCGAGATATGTCGTTCATCGCTCTGCAAAAGCTGAAACCACCGGAATTAGACGCTGCTGAACAAGCAACATACCGTCGAGAAGCGGAAATGATGTCAGAGTTGTTCGGAATAGCCACACGGTTCGTGATAGAGAACAATTATTTGTAGCTGAAAATGGCGGACACCTGTAGAAAATCGCAGGGTGAATTTCTCTCTATAGTGAAGTTAGTTGAGTCGCCAAGCGAGTTTTATTAGGTAAGTGCGCCAAGCCACTCGGACCTTCTTTTGTCAATTCAAGATATCTTGAATTTTTGAATTATATCACTCAAATTACATATAGCTGCCTCCCGGAACCAACTAGGTGTAATAAAAGACCTTTACCTGAAGAGAACACTTCTCTTCTAAGACTCGAGTGTCTCCTCACAGAACCTAATATAAATTTGACAAACATGGTATAATGATATTGATGCGATTTGCATAACTCAAATTGTCTTCGATTTTCATGAAATGCATGACCTACGACCCCCTTCACCTCGCTCTGATCTCATAGATCCTTATCTCTGGTGTTCCCTTCCGGAACCAGCACCTCAATTCACTGGAATGTGGCTCCTCCAATTTTTCACACACATTCCACTCGAAACGCACGTCTAGCTCTTTTTCCCACACCGCAATCGTATCGGTATTTCTAATAGTGGCCGCAATGTACGCCACAGAAGTCCCTGCTGCAAAATGCTGACCAAGAGTGTCGCACAACTGAGGCACCACCAGCGCGTCATAGGTGACGTCAGCAGCCAACACCACATCTATAATGCCACACTTTTCGAGGCCATTTCCGGGGTTTTGGGTTTCTTCAATTTTGTCTTCATTTTCGTCTGCAGTCAATTCTTCTCCCCAGATGAGCTGTTTTACATGGACAGGTACATTCTCTGGAAGTTCGTTCAACTGAAAAGTCTCGGGTAGTTTCTCGAGGAGCGCACTATCGCCATCAGTCAAAGTGACGCTTTTAAACTGGTGAACATTGTACTTTTTCAAGATCGCTAGAGAAACCAAGCCTGTGCCTGAACCTAGTTCCAAAACCCTTTTCCCTTTCAAAAAGCCCTGGAATTTGGCGGAGTTGTTAACGTAGTTCAGAAGAAAGAGGGCTGCTTCCCATGTACGTAGACCAGTGGTCCCCGCGCCCGAAATGACACGTGGAGTTTCTTTGATCGTTACGAATGATCCATTATCATCCACGGAATACTTTAAAATATCTGCCAGGGTCGGACGCAATTCCTGAGCACTGAGGATCCGGGGCTCACAATATAGCTCATAGAGTTCGTCGATGACCGCAGATTTCAGTTCAAGCACACGCACGTATTGCGCAAGAAATAGCTTCACATAGTAGCTGTTGGTTTCCGCTATTAGCAGGAGATCACGTACGGCTTTTTCCTGAGAGATTTCGTCTAAAATCGGGGAGATGTCATGAGTCATGAAATCTGATGGAGGAATGCGCAGAAACAAGCACGCCTGGAGCTGGGCGTACTCTACTATTTTCATGTTTTCTATGCCAAAAAGAGAGGAGGATTTGTTTGCAGGATGCAAAAGAATGATTAAAGAGAGTTAGAAAGTGGGGATTTTGACTCGGTCAGATGAAAGTTGAATGTCTATGACGTAAATGAATCATGCCGATGGGGTGTATACATAAACCGCGATGGCTGCGAACAATGGTGAACCAAGTTGAGGATGCGAAAAATGAGGGACAAAACTACTGAAAATACATGCTGAAAATCTATGGATTTATTTGAATTTTTTTCATCAATTCGAAAGTTATGTGAAGTAGATTATGAAGATTTGCTGTTGATCTGATTCCTGAAGACACCGAAGACACGTGGGCCCATACCTGTAGATCACACACTGTCCTAATCTGAAGTACGATCTGAAGTACTCCAAGTTACGGTTAAGAATCTGCTTAGGGGCCTTCTGCTTTGCAGGGGGTGTGTAGATATCTATTCTTATTTAAACCTAAAAGAGACTTGTTCTCCAGTCTACTCTGCGCCGGGTGGGCGCCTCAAGACCTACGGTCACGTGCATCCACGTGACCCACACCTATACAGGTACTTACCATCATGTCCATGGCTGACGTCCTATACCGGCTAATACTATAACAGTCTCCCCCTTGTAGAAGCTGCTTGCTTTCAAGTAGCATCATCGGAAGGAACGCGAGGGAACGTGAGGGAACGCGGTGTCTAAGGGACGCGTACTCAGTGCTTTATGTCTGCCACGCGGAGTGGGGAACGGGTCACTCCGTCGGATGTCGATACGGAACTCAAGCTGACGATCCAGACCACCAGTTTCGAAAAATACGCCATAAAGTTTCGGGAAATCAGGGCGATCAATGCTCGGTGCACTTACCGGGCAACCGAACGCCGGTTGTGCGAGTATTTCTTGGCCAATATGCGCAACCGGGCCATGAAACGCGTCCTAATCATGCATCTTGGTGCAGAGCCATCGCTCATCAATTTGATCAACACGGGGTTGACACAAATCGAGTCCGGCCATATACCCGACTATGGCGACCCTGATGTTGGCCCTCTCCTCGACAAGGAACCGAAAGCTCATGGCAACAGATTTGCGAACAAACGCGGTTTCACTCCGAATCGGGCCAACAACTCGTTCAATAACAGGAAACGCCAGCGCACGTGGGGAAGGGACACCGGGAATCATGGGGATTCTCGGAAGAGCGATCCCCCACTGCTAAAGCCGAATAGTTGGTTCAAAAATAAGGACAACTTGAAGATCGCCAAGCTTGCCATTCAGGCGTACGAGGCCTCTCAAAAGAGGGCGCAGGACTCTACTTACGAGTTCGATTAGGGAGAGTTGATAAAAATGTAGAGCCGACTTCAACGTCGGGGCACAGCCCTGAAGTCCAATGCATAACTGCCAATGCATAACCGCCAATGCACTTCATGCGCAAAAAAAGAGCGTGGTGCTGGAAACATTTTACTAAATCATTCTTTTCATTTCTTATACATAAACTTATTCTTCAGCAATGCACCCGTTGACTCGCACACGCTTAACACCTCCGTCCGGAATGATTGTTAAAAGCACGTGCGTGTATGGAGAAGAGCCCTCAATCTCGTAGGCATGCTCGGCGTCTGGGCCCGTTTTCGAGTCATCCACCAAAACGGTCCAGTCGAGAGAATCGAACGAAGGTGGCGTTTTTCCTCTGAATCCCTTAAGGTTGATTTTCTGGGGGAAGTTACCTCTGAAATGCGCAGTGTCCACCACGATATTCTTGATAGATGTAAGCGCACCAAGCTGGATGACCACCCAGTCCACGTGACCAGGTGTTCTGGACCGCTTCGTCTCCCATCCGTCCGACATGTCGTGGCCCCTGCCGGGCAAGAGGAGGTTGTCTGCACTTCCGAAATGCTGGTCACTCACTTTGACGGCCACACCGCCGTTTTTGACCAGGGCAAAGTCGAGAACAGTGCACTTATCCTTGGGTGGCACCGGAAGTACATTTCCGTAGAGCCTGAACCGGGCAATGCCGCCGTCGGGGTACATTCTCAAGCGGAAATGCGTGTAGCTTTTCTCCGTGACCCCCTCGTCACGCACGAAGAAGTGTCTTTGGGAAGGCCCACACTCGGTTTTGTGGATGACCGGTTCCCAGGAAATAGCCGCCGACGCCCAGTCTGCGGGGTTTGAAGGGGCATCCCCTGAGCTGAAATCGGCTCCCTCGACGGAAATGTGAGGGGCATGGTTGCCGTTGAAAAACGCCGTGTCGACCTCACATGCAATGATTTTTGCAGAGGCCACTCCCGCCTGCACAACGACCCAGTCGGCATCTTCTACATTGTGTCTTCTCGTCTCCCAGCCGTCGTACCACGCGCCCGCATGCGTGAATCTGGTGGCGTCTCTAATGGGTGCCTTGGGTTTGATCAAGTTTTCTGCAGCAGCAAACCATTCGTCGGAAAAGGCTACCACGGACCCGCCGAGCTTTTCGCCAATCACATCGGTGTACTTGAGCACGATCTGCGCGTGGAAATCCTGTTCAGAGAGAATCTGGGTCATCTTGGGTGTATGATATCTGAGTGAAATATTAGGTGGGGTAGAAAGGAAGGAACTATAATGAACGGTATGAATTCACACCACGGTTGACTCAGAGCTAAGGGCGTGGGAGTATCAATAAATAGGGTTATACCGATAAAGGAAATGATAGAAGAGAATAGAAAATTATGAAGATTCAAAGCGGCCAAAGAAAACAACGTGGTCTTTATATTCTGAGGCTCGGAATTCGCCGGGGCCGATCTGCCAAATACGCGGAGGAAGATCGCGTTATCGATAGGGCCGATCTTGATCGCAGGTGCAGGCCTCGGGCCGGGCCGCCGAACCGTTCGCAGGATTTTTTTTCGATAAGGTGTTGGTGAAATGAAGGGAAATTACTCATACAAAGATTTAGTCAGTCTTGGAAGTTTTCAAGACTTTTTTTTTGGATAGAAACATTAATAATAAAAGGGGAACTCAGAACTTACCTTCTCAGCCCAAAAACTGTACAGCCATACATAAAACCTCTTACTATACTCGAGGTCACATCTAACGAATCACCTACAATGATTCCGACCTGACCTCAACTTCTTGTTGAAGTTAAATTTGTCAGCTACCCAAATTATGGATCGGTTACGCCTTTTTTGTTCTGACTAGGTAGTGAAATAACAGGTAAGAACGAATTAATATACGATATGTTAAATAAAGCAACCATGTTTTCTACTGGATTGAATTTGGGGACTTTCACCAATCGTATGTTCTCTCGTATTTGCTCACTCTCACTTGGGGCCTGAGATGCTGCTGGAAGTCAATCACTTAATTGATTCCTTGAACTTATAGATCAGAAACTCATCAACCCTAGATATCTCAATACAAGACATAGACCCTGGAACTGGTGTTTCCGGAGAAGGGGCTCCGGGAACCAAAGGTGTATTGGAAGTTGTGTCAGGTGATGATTGATTACCAGACCCAATATGTTCATTGAAGTCTGGTGTGGTCTCAAGACCACCATCACCATTACTGTTAGAGTTAGACATGACTCAACCGGAGAAACTTATAGAGAAGAGTAATAGATAGACCATCACTTAATTGATTCCTTCAATATAATGAATTAATTAAGTGGGCGAAAAATTTGCACAGGCGGTAAGGCCAGCAGTGCTTGTATGTAGGACAAAGCTTTATAAGCAGTACCCATTCTCCGATTGGTTACTGAGTCACGTTTTACAGAACACACCACGGGAAACTGCACAGAGTACAGATTTCTCGTTATAGATGCGGCATTAGCCCGAAAGAGTCGCGAAAGCTCATATGATAACAAAGAGCAGAGTGAAGTGAGTAGCAGGAGATCAGCATAACGCAAATGAGGAGTCATAAATGATTCAACATTGATGAACGTGCAGCTGTGCCTATAATGCGTGTTCGAAGAAGCAATACCCAGACTAAGTGAGAAAGGCCGACATCACTATTCCATAATGCTCCAGAAGCACTGCTCCAGAACCAATCCCACCAGCAGTGACATAACGCGATTCCCATGCTAGCTGCGCATCCAGTGTTGCCGCGCATTTTGCGAGCGCCTCACTCTCAATTCAACAGTAACTTGCCAAAATCGTGAAATTTATTAATATTAAGGGTAAGATTGTCTTAAGTGTATACAGAATGAGTGCTGTACCAATTTGAGTAAATTTTGCAAGTCATCTTGTTGGTTATTAAAGGGCTGCAAAGTTTTTTTTTTTGAGCGCACAAAAATCAAAATTTAATTCTCGGGAGCCAAACGTGGTATATTTTTCAAGCGCAGCGCATGTTCAGACGAGAGGTACCTACCTTTTCCCACTCTCTTTCTAGATCTAGTTGTCTTTTTTTTGAAGCTCCCCGTTGGCTTTAAGCAAATCGCCTTTTTCCTTGGCTAGTCGCGCGAGTTTTACGAAGGCTCTTTCGTTCGATTTGATAGCCTGATGGTATCTCCTCTGTAGCTCTCTCGGACTAGTATTTCCACTTTCATATAACTTGTCGGTGTTAGCCAAATGCATGTGCAACTCCTTTACATTCTTAGGTGTTTCAGGATCCAGTTTAGCATCTTCGGAAACGGGAGATCCAGGTGGCGTGTGAACACAGACATCAAGCTTCGAAATCACTCGATCCGGATTCAAGGGCCATATTTCACTGGCCTCGAAGCTAGCTAAGATATTGTCTTTATTGATGCTGTCTGTTCGCGCTTGCGCGTACATCGGAAGGAAGTCATCTTTGTCAACATGAAATGTTCGAATGCGCTGTCTTTCAATGAGCTGATTTGTGTAGGCTGTTTTCAACGGCGATAAACAGCCCACATCTAAAGGTTGGAGCAAATGCGATAAATGAGGTGGCATAACAAGGACAATTATGTTATGTTCACGGCAAATATGCATAAATTGGGAAGTTACGTGGCTTCCATGCCCATCTAAAATTAGAAGACGATATTTTCCATGTGTGCGATTAGCAGTATTAACAATGAAATTCTCTTTCAACCACAAATAGCCTAGCTCGTTATTTGTCCAGCCATTATCACTAGTAGCAAGATGCCATTTCAGAGGAAGCGCATCGACCTGGTACTGCAAGAAGACTTTACCTTTGCTTATGATTGTTGGAGGAAAACAATCACCCTTCGCGCTGATGCATTCAATTGACGTTGTCCATTCCCTCTTGTCACACTGCATGACTGTCTGCATATTTGGGCCACGAGTATCAGTTTCTATAACAATACTATATCGTTGCATCTGGCCCATTGCAAAGCCAGTTTCGTCCACGTTCCGGATGTCTTCTGGGACGATGCCGTACTTCTCAATTGCACGTTTTACAAACGGAAACCACTCAGCCATTATCCTAGGATCTTCAGCGAGTAAACGCTTACGATCCTTTGGTCTTGAAGGTCGTACTTTAAGATCCCCGCTTCGAGCTATGAAGTTGTCGACCCATTTATTCCCGACTGTAATAGGTGGTGTGTCTCCGCGGCCAGCAAGAATTACATCGGCCATATTCCAGATCTGAAGCTTCTGTGGCGCAAGCCCAAGGGTCATGAAGTCATCCATCCATTCCCGTAGCTCCTCCTTTTCAACTTTTGTTAATTTACAGCGATTAGCGTAACTTTCGGATTTGCAAACGACACCTTTCATCCGACCACGCAATATAGACTCCTTTACATCGAATAGCTTCGCTGCTTTCCGAATAGAGGTGCACTAATTGATGTTTAATGCATGAATAGCAAGTTGTAGTCTACTTTCATACTCAGCTCGTTTTTATTCTAACTTCAAGTTCTTTTTGGGCATGTTTCACGGCTTCAAAAAGTAAACAAGTTCAGAAAAAAATTGAGACGCGTCTAGTATACTGGATGCGCAGCTAGCATGGGAATCGCGTTATAGACAAGTTTTATAGATCAAGTTGTATCAAATATCATACATATTATTCAAGAAAAACTCCAGACCACCTACGGCTTGTGCATGAGGTACTTTTCACACTGAATTGGACCCCTCGCTCGACCATTTGCGTGCTTTTCTCTTTCTATTGTTTGCAACCAACCCCTTCAGAGAATCGTTCCCGTCCAATACCCGGAAATCAAGTTTATTGGTCAATTCGCCTTTTCTTTCAGCATCATCTCAATAAAAAATTCAAATGATTTGTAAATACTTTTGTAATTGTTATAGATTCAGATATGGCTTTCATATTTCCAATACAAAAAAGTATATTATTATTTGTAGCTAAAAAAAAAA